>JAODAL010002415.1:0-196940 GCA_025379985.1 Phyllomedusa bahiana | reverse complement strand
TTATTTGAAGGGACATAAAAATGTCCCGGGCCCCTTGGGCCCACAGTATGACCCATTAAACCCTGTCTGACCCCCAGATTACCAAAGTGCCAGAAAAGGAGTCTTTAAAAACCCCCATTTTAGTTAAAATTGGCCCATTGATTTTCCGGAATGCCCTGGCCCGGGGGGGGGGGATGCCCCCCAAAACCCACATGCCCCACATGACGAGGGTGATGATGCCCATTTGTGGCCGTGATGGAGGGAGGGGGGGTAAGATGGGGGAGGGCAGGTTGCTTTAAACGAAGGACAGATTGGCGAAAATGTTCGTTACTTAGATTAACGGGGCTGCCCGGGGAAAAAAAAGGCCTGACGGTCCCGCAACTGACGAAACCCTGGGATGCGTGTTGTCGCCAGCACTGGAAAGGGGGCACCTTTTTTGTACCTTACCCCCATGTCCTACCCCCTTTTTTGCTCGTTACCACCCCGCCCTTTTTTCTCCGTTCAGAAATAAAAAATTTTGAGAAGGTTTTGGAATAGTTTTTGGGAAAATCTCTTATTAAAAGGGCGGCAAAAACACAGCTTTTTTAAATTCCCCCTAATCCCAAAACCCCAAAAATTTTGGATTAAATTTAACTGCAAGGTGTTTTCAACAAAAACTGGGGTGGGCTAAAGTCCCCCAAAAAACGTTCTGTTAGTTTTTGGTTTTAAGAAACGGTATTTTTTGCACCTTTCAATTACCTGTGGTGAAATAGAATTGTTTTTTAAGATTTACTAGTTGGGTGGTCAATGAACAATGCGGGTGGCAAAAGCAAAAAAAAAAGAAAAAAGGGTTTTTTGTTTTGATATAATTTTTCGGTATTTTTTTTCACCTTTCAATTCACCCGTGGTGAAAAATAGAAAATTTTGTTTTAAAAATTTCGTAGATGCTGCGTCAATTTAACAAAAGCTGGGTGCGCAAAAGTCAAAAAACACGTTAAAAAATGTTATGTTTTGGTAAATAAAACGGGTTTTTTTTTTTTGCAAATTTCAATTCACCTGTGGTGGGAAAAAAGTTTTCTGTTTTAATAAATTTTGTGGTGCTGCGGAATGAACAATGCTGGGTGCGCAAAAATAAAAAAAAAAAGTAAACTGTGGGGTGTTTTCGTACGATACACGGTATTTTTTGGGAACCCAAACCCAACCCGTGCTGACTACAAGATTTTCTGGATTGTAATTTAACTGCAAGGGGGGGAAAATCAAAAGTCACAGGTGTAAAGGGTTTAAAAATTTAAAAAGAACCTATTTTGAAATTTTATACTGTTTAAAAAAAGTGGAGTTTTGAAGGGTAACAAAGGGGGCCTGCAGTTACTAGGGAAAAATGTGTATCCAATATAAAGTTTAGGTTTCCCCAAAATAAAAGGGAAATATTTCAATAAACAAAAAAATGTTTAAAAATAAAGATATTTCAATTCAAAGTCTACAAATAAGTTTGGTGAAAATTTATCCAGTGTTTTTTATAGATAGAGCTTGTTGTGTTGCCCGGGCCCCCCCCCCCCCCGCTCCTCGCCGTGAATTTACGCGGTAGATGTGCTTTAAAATTCTTATAATACATAAAATCTTCAATCTCTAATTAATAAATTTGGGAAAGGATCAAAAGCAAATAGTAGAGGTTTCTCTGTGCAGAAATGATAATTTGCTAAACAATCGAAACCCATAATCGTCATGAGTGCACAACATTCCACCTGTCTATTCGTATTTTGATTTGCGGCGCCAAAATTACAGGAAAGCCCGAAAAAGGGGATTTTAAATAGATGATGCCAGTTTTTAAACCTTTAAATTATGAGTTTGGGGAAATTTCGCCCCAAAAAAACCTTTTGCGATTTCAATTTTGTCGTTTAAAAATCGCTAAAACACTATTTCCCTGTCCTGTGTTGACCCCCATCTTGAGTCTACGGTCTGCACCCACCAATTTTGGTTTCTTCTCCTGCCTGGATCGTGCTTTTGGGTCTGCTATCCTGGTGTCCTGTTCCGCCCCTCATGCCCCGGCCACGGTGGCTAGACAATCCCCACTAGTGGTCCCAAAATATCCACTCTTCTTCCGATATGTTTCAGAGGCTTGTTATATTTGTTCAGCCCCATTTGAAAAAAGTTCTTTGAAGTGACAGTTTGTTTTGAAGAAAAAAAGATGACGAGCAAAAAATTTTTTTTCCCGCAGGGAAAGGGGGGTTGAACAAATAATAAAAATTTTCCCCAAAATAAAACATGATGGAGATTCCCTTCTTACCCCCTAAAAAAGTACCCGACATTTTTTTTATTAGCTTTTGTCATTTTTGGGTTTTGTACTAACTATCTATCGTTATAAAAAACTGAGATGCTTGACTTAAAGGGAAAACCTGTTGTATCTTATGTGCTTTGGGGGACAGAAAAAGTTAGTGAAAAACTGCTTTTCCAGCAGAGTTTTCCCCTTACTCGTAAGATGCGTGGGAGATCGGGCAGCTTGCACCCTGTTTGCCGAGATGTCCAGTGTATTCATGAGCAGATTAGCCAAACCTTTCCCCCCACCGTCTTTTATTGAAGGTTTTTACCTTTTCACGGATAGGCAAAATCAGAGGGGGTTGGGGGAGTGGGTGGGGGGGCGGAGCTAACACCCGTCATGAATAAATTGGAATTCGGGGATAAAAGGGTGCAAATCAGATTTGAGCATTAACCCCTTCCCGAAAGGAGTATGGGTACACCCTGTGCCAGTAAGGTTTTTTTAGATGATTACTCAGAAATCGTACATAGAAGGTGGTGTATTGCTAACTGCAGCTGAACCCCAGCGTAACAGCAGGGAATGGGCCAGTTTTTTCCCCTGTGTTTAACCCTTTGACGCTGCGGCATCTAAATTTAATCGAAACAGTGCCTTTCACGGGTTTCTTAAAATGGTGGCTTAAACCCCTTAAAAAGACTTCCTTTGCCCCCTGTTTAACTATTATTTCCCGCCCCAGAAGCAAGTAAAAAAACCCCAACATTTTTTAAATATTATTTGCATTGTTTATAAAATGAAAAAGCGTGTATAATGATTTTCCCCCCTAGGGGTCAAGTCCCTTAGAAGAACAAAATATTAATGTGAAAAAAAAATTTTTAAAAGTATAAAAATAAACCCTGTTGTTTTTATAAACCTTTAATATGTTTTTTGTGTTATGATATTTTTTCTATATGTTAAAATTAAATTTAAATCGGGATTATATTCATGTGTGTGTTTGTTCTATATTCTAAGGGTGTGGGAAAAACTTATTTACAGCAGCTATTTTGTAGAATTTCCTGGGTCAAATTTTTACAGTACATGTAAAAATAAAATCAGATTTTGCAGAGAAACAAAATTATTAATATTTTAAACAAAGGTTTCGAGGGTCTGCTCACAAAGTTACAGTCACCATAAAAAAATTGGGGGATATAAGGGTTAAAATGTAAGTTTTTGTTTTGTGCAAAGACTAAACATCTTTAATACAAATAGATTTGTAAAAAAGCTGCACACCCCCAGTCATCACCAATATTTTGGATGAAAAGATATAAAATGCTTAGGTTCGTGAGTGGAGGTAAAGGGGGAAAAAAAGTATTTGATACACTGGTGATTTTGCAAGTTTTCCCTACTAAAAAGAAGCAGGGGTCTGTAATTTTTTTGTGGGCATACTAGCTGTGGGGAACAGAATGAAAAAAAAATCCCCATTGTATGATTTTTAATAATGAATTTGCATTTTATGCTGAAATAAGTATTTGATACAACGAAAAAAAAACTTAATATTTGGTACAAAAACCTTTGTCTAAAATTTAAGAGGTCAGAGTTTTGGTTCTGCCAAATTAGCACCCCACTGCAGCAGGGTTTTTGGCCCCCCCTACGTTCTTTCAGACATTCGGGTTTTGGGGCTGTTGGGGGCTGCATTAAATTTCAGCTCCCCCCAAAAAGATTTTAAATTTGGGGTTTAGGTCTGGCTAGGCCACTCAGGACTTGAAATGTTTTATGGAGCCACTTTAGTTTCCCAGGCTGTATGTTTTCGATTAGATGAGTACACCATAGTTAAAGCTGCTGTATTGTATATGGGGTCATTATCATAATAAATCATAATAATCTTTATTTTATTTATTATCACCACAGGAATCTCATGTAGTCACATGTGGGATGTTTTGCTACCCCTTTACACATGCAGAAGGTGACATACCAAATGTCTTGAGGAGGGGGGGGCTGTGTGTATTTTATTATACATATTTGAAACTATCATTATCAAATATATTAACCTCCCCGCTTCTTGTGGGATCCTGGTAATCATATATTACATACTTTAAGAAATGTCAGGCGTGATTTTTGATGCAGTGTGTAGTTTCAAGGACTCATTTGGCTGACAGGTTATTTGTGGTAAAAATGTTGACATAATGTTTTTATGTTTTGTTTTCTCAGTTTTTACCCCGGAAATGTTTCCCGCTAAAAACCCCTGAGACATGTATAGTGTCCGCCCTGAAAAAAGGGTAAAGGGTGGGGAGCTTTAAAACGGGGCTGCCCCTTTAACAAGAAGAAGGGGCTTCCCATTCAAAATGGGCACCTGATTGATGCACCCTTGTCATTAGGAGACTATGGCCATCTAGAGAGTAACAGCAAGGAAAGGGTATGTACATCAGAGGGATAACCCAATTTTATTTGGTCTCTCCCAATTTGGGGTCTTTTGGGGCTGTGTGGGCTAGGGGAAGGGGGGAGATTTTGGGGGCCCCGGATGGTGTTGGCTTAGGGTAATGGTTATCTTGGCACAAATAAAAAATTCCTTGTGGGTTTTAGGGCCCTTAACCCCGTGGGGGGGCTGGGGTTAAAGTCTTGTCCTATCCCCTTTACCCCCCTTTTTTCCCCCCCCTTTTGGGTTGAATTTTATGGACACGTGTCTTTTTTCAACCATACTAACTATGTAACTATGTAACAAATGAATGGCGGCTGAGGACAAGAAAGAAATCTGGGTGCCCTTGGGCCAGTGGGTGTGGCAAATAGGAATGGTTATCGAGTGCACTATAATAACAAAATCACTGATGGCTCAGTACAGGGGAGAAATCTGGGTGCCCTTGGGCGGTGTGCTGCTAAGGGAAAAGGTTATTGAGTGCGCTAAAATAAAAAAGGACTTATGGCTGAGGGCAGGAAAAAAATCTGGGAGCCCTTGGGCCAACTGAAAAACATGAATATGTGGCTATAGTCTATGTAAACCTCTGGTTTCAATGATATTTTCACGGTTTAGCACAGACGCGGGTGCCCCTGTTCTCATGCCCGCCCCTGGTGCGAATCCCTTGGTGTCCTGGTTTCTGCACGCCCTGTCCCGGCTCCTTCCATGCTGAAGCCTACCCTCTCTGCTTTACTCCCCGGGAACCCGTGGCACACTGCTCCCTCTAGGGGCCGGGTGTCACTGCACCACATTTATTGAGAAGTCTTCTGTTTAGCCCCGTAATCTGCCCCCGGCTATTAAAGGAAACCCCTACCCGACTCTTTGTCGTTGGTTTTTGTCTTTGCATAGAGCTTTAACCCCCTTTCCCTTTTTTATACTGGCTGTACCTGTACCCGTGTTTAAATTTTTCTGGCACCTTTGGGGTCTGTTTGTTTACTGCAGCATCCGTTTTTAGCCTCCGTACCCCGGCCTGCATTCGGTACCCACCACGGCATCTGCCACTGTGCCTGCAGTGGGCCCCGAGGATCCAAAATGGAATCTGCGGTCGGGGTTCGGCATTGTTTGTCAGGCCAATCCGTTACAGTACGAAAATGACCCTAAATATGGTCCCCCCCAGTGACTCGCCTGACCCGGTTTGTGTGGTGAACCCTATGGGTCCACCCGGAGCAAAATTTCAAAAAAAAAGCAGACCATCACCCCCCATCTGACCAAGTTGTGTTCAAAAAGGCATTACACCTGCTCCGACCCGCTGTGGTTCCGCCCCCGTTGCCCTTTCCAGTCCCCGCCCGCACCTGCCTCTGCCTGCCCCTTTTCTGGGGGACCCCCATAGTGTCGCGGCTTCCTCAACCATGCACCATCCCCTTTGAGGTCCTGGCCCATCGTTCCCCCTTGACCGTGCCAAGGGGCCTTTATCACAGCCTGCTCTAGGTGAAGCCTTGGCCGGGTCTCGCTTGTGGGAGAGAAATGTTGCAAGGGGACCTCCCGGGTTCTGAGCGCTTCCGGAAGACCTTTGAGTACCTGGGGCAACACCTCTGCTGCTTTTCCGCTCCGGGTTCGTCAAGGGAAAACCACCCTGGGACAATATCCCTCCAGTTCCGTACCCCGGTTCGAGGGCCCGGAAAAATGGGCCCTCGTTGCTGCCTTCTGGGAGGTCCGATGGAGAAACAAGGGGAGTTGGCTGGTCGTGATTACCTTCCCCCCTGGCGACCTCTGCTTTAGCTACCGGATCGACATCCCTTTTTTCGGAGGGGAGTTGAGCTTCGCAAAGCCGGTCCTCTGTCCTGCAAGCTTCCCCCGCTTGTACCCGAAACCCCGAGCCCATCCACTGACACCTGCGTTTTTCCAAATGAGCCTATGGAGGTCAACCCTACCATTCCCACAGAGGAACGCTCCCCTCGACACAGCTTAAACCGTGTCTGTACTGCGGTGGTTCCCGTCATTACCTCAAGAAGCCCAGTCCCCCAGCTGCGCCCCGGAAACCCCGTGCCATGGTTTTGGGGGTGAATTTGACCCTGAATCAAAAATGCCTTTGTTCCTCGTTTAAACACTTATTCACTCTATTTTTTTCCCATCTGGTGCCGCCTAGAAGTTCCTGCTTGCGGGATTCCCGGCTCCTGAGAACTTTATCCCCCCCGTCTCTGCTGGAGAATTTCACCCCTCCCGTCCCCCGTCTAGGGGAAGCCCCTACGTTTCCTTTTTCCATCAAGGGGGAAAATCCTGAAGGAGCCAGTCAAGTTTCGTACCCGCCTGTGCCCCCTTGGGAAGGGTTTGGCGTTCCCAAAAAGGGAAAAATCTGCCCCTTTTCCCATGCTGCCTAGTTAATCTGCCAGCCCTGCTGGGGTCCCGTGGTTCCAATTTTCAAACCCCCCACCCCTTTGGAAATTGGAAAACGGGTAAAGTTGTCCAATGGGGCAAGATTCCCAACTCTACCCTGTCTAAGCCCGCCCCATCTGGAGCACCCGGGGCCCCCCCTTTTTTCCCTTTTTGGCCCCCTTATTTCCCCTTTTGCCTTAAAATTGGCCCAGGGAAAAGAACCATGTGTGCAGGAAGACCTCTGGTCTGCAAAGACCCCTCTGCCCCCCAAAACCACCCCCACCCCCCTCCCTTCTTTTTCCCTTGCTTTTTCTCCCCAGGCCCCAAGAAGTTCCCCGGGGACTTTTGGGAAACCCCCTCCTCTAAAGAGGGCTCCTGGGTTTCCCCGGGGAGGGGGTTTAAACCCCAAGCTTTTTTTTGTGGGTCCCCCCGGCTAGCCCGGGGGGGAGGGCTTAAGGGGGGGGGTACTGTCAGGGTTCACGCCACAAAAACCGTCGGCGTGCCCTTGTCTCCTCATGTCCCGGCCGCTGCTGCGACACCCCTTTTGGTGTCCCGGGTTTTCTCAGAAACCCCCAACCTTTTCCGGCCCCTTTCCACGGCTGAACCTCCCCAAACTTGCTTCCTCCCAGCTCCCGGGCACCCCGGGTGCGCCCCCCTTTCTCCCTCTGGGGGCACGCGCCGTCATTTGAAACCGCATTATTGAGACAGTTTCCCTATTTTCCTCCCCTGTAACCTCTGACCCCGGGCTACTTAAAGGGAAAACCCCCTTTACCGAAATTTTTGGGGTCAGTTCGTTTTTGGTTTTCGCACTAGAGCTTGCCCCCTTCCCTTTTGTATACCCCCCCCGCTGAACCTGCCCTGCTGCTAAATATATTCTGGCACCTGTCTGGGACTCTGTTTTACTTTTACTGCAGCATCCGTTTTCACCCTCCAGTACCCGACCTCCCTTTTTGGCTACCCCCCCGCCGGCATCTCCCATCTGTCCCCTGCAGTGGGCCCTGAGGATCCACACCTGGAAATCTGGGGTTCGGCGTTTTCGGCATATGTTTGTCACCCGCCAATCCGTTACACACACTTTATATTTTAAAATATTTTTACATAATTAATATATATTTTATATTAAAATATATATTTTTAAAAAATTTATAAATATAATTTATTTTTTTTATTTTAAAGCGCCATTAAATTTCCCCAGGGCGTTTGTAAAAAATTTGGGAGGGGGTTAAAAAACAAAAAACAAAAAGTAAAGGGGTCAATTTGAAAAAGTGAAAAATGAAAAATTGACACACCAAAAGGGAGAGAGAACCCTACCCCGCGGGGGCTTACCCCAGGGGGGGAAAGAGCGGGGATTTTGGGGAGTTTTTGGGGGGTTGGAAAACGGTGGTGTGGGGAATACAAGTTTGGGAAATTTTTTGGTTTTGTTTTAACTGGGAAAAAGTAGGGGTCTGATGTGTTCCCAAAGTTAGGAGGGGGGTAAAGAGGGAGAATTAAAGACAAGTTGGTGGGAAAAGGTGGCTTTTTAAATTAAAGGGAGGAAGGGGATAAGTTGTGGAGGAGTTTGGGGAAAATTTTAAGGTAGAAGGGGAAAAAGGAGGGGAGGGGTTTGGAAAACCTTGGGGTAGGTTTGAGCTTAAAAGGGAAGCCGGGGAATTGGTTCCTTAAGGGGGAAAAATTTCAGGGGAGGGGAAGGGGATAGAAGAGTGTGGTTAAAAGGGAGAGGGAGGAATTTTTGGGGGGAGGGGGGTTTAAATTGGGGGCCAAAAAAGGATTTTTGGGTTAAGGGGGAGGGGGAAAGGGAGGAAGTTTTTTACTTGTATAGTTGAGGGGAAAAGAGCGGGTTTCAAGAGGGTTTTTTTTTTAGGTGGAGGCGGCAGGGAGAGGTAAGGGTTTTGGGGTTTTTTGGGTTTGAAAGATAAGGGGGAGGGGAAGGGTTACCCAAAGGGGAGGGATGCGGGGGCCGGTTTAGAGTGTAGAGCCGTTGACGGATAGAAATCAGGGGCCTGGTAGAGTTTTGGGCGGGGGAAAGTTTTTGATTTTTGTTTTTTCCAAAAATTTAGTTTTTTGGAGTCGTTTATGAGAAGAAGGGGGGAAAAGGAGGGCAAAAACAGAAGGGTTTCCCGGGGGAGTATAGAGGTGAAAATCTGGGCTGGAGATGTAGAGTTTTGGGGATTGTCAGCATACAGGTGGTAATGAAAGCCGTGTGATTCTATGGGGCTGACCGAGGCCAAAAGTGTAGAAAAAGAGAAGGGGTAAAAGGGCCCAGGACCTTGGGCCCCTGGGGAAAAAAACCCCAACAGAGAGAGGCCGGGGGGGGGGAGGTGGACGGAATGAGAGACGCTTTTTAAAGGTCCGCATGAGGTAAGAGGAGATCCCGGGGAAAAAGCCAAGTCCGTGTTTCCGAGGGAGGGGGAAAGGAAATTTTAGCAGGAGGGGGGGGTCGACAGTGTTAAAGGGAGAGGACAAAGGGCTAAGAGGAGGGGGAAAAGAGTAGTGGGATGAGGCTTTCAGTTACAAGGTCATTAGTGACTTTGGTTGAGGGTTTCGGGGAGTGGGTGGAGTCCCAAAAACCCGTTTTTAGGGGTCAAGAAGAGAGTTGGAGAAAAAGGTGGGAGGAAAGCGGAAATTTGACGTGCTGTTTGAGGGGTTTTGAAGCAAAAGGGAGAAATGGGATGGGGCGATAAATTGGACAAAAAAGGGTTGGTCAAAGGGGGTTTTTTTTAAAGGGTTGGAGTGATAGTAAACATGTTTAAAGGGGGAAAAGGGAAAATGCCAAGGTTGGTGATAGGTTTAAGAGATGGTGAGGGTGGGATGATAGAAGCACTGAGGTCTGGATGAGGTGGGATGGGCAGTGGACCCAAAACACAGGTAGTGAGGTTGGATTTTTGGGGCAGTAAAGTAAAAGTTTCATGAAATGGCCGTGGGGGAAACAAGTTAAAGGGGAAGAGCAGTTTGCAAGGGGAGAGGAAGGGGGGTGGGGACTGCGGGTGAAGCTTTCTTGATGTGGTTTGATCTTCTGAAAAGGGAATGAGGGCAAAGTTTTTTTCCTGCTGAAAAGGGGGGAGGAGGGGGGAGGTGCGGGGGGGCGGAAAAGAGGTTTTAAGGTTTTTTAATAATTGTCTTGGGTTTTTGGGGCGGGAGGGGTATGAAAAGTGGTTTAAATAGTTTTGTTTGGGTGAAGTGAGTGCAATTTAAAAAGTATGCCCGTGATTGGTTTTTTAAAAAGGGAAAGTCATCAAAAAAAATGGGGGGGGGGGGGGGGGGGAGTGAGTTTTCTTTTCCCCCGCGGCGTTTTAGCAGTTTTGGAAGGGAGGCCTCAGTTATTTTAGTGGAAAACTGTGGCCAGGGGTTTCTGTTTTACTTTGCGGGTTTCTTTTTGTGGGGGGGGGAGAGGAGCGACTGAGTCAAGGGGGTGATGATTGTGTTTTTGTAGGAAAAGTGGTGGCTGCATCTGGGTCCCTTAAAAGAGGAGCTAGTAGAAAGAGGTGCAAGAAGTCAAAGAGATGAGACGGGAGGGTTTGTAGGTTTTCCCGCGGGGTCGTATTGGATATGAGACCGGAGGAGAGGTGGGGGGGAGATGGTAAAAAGGTAAGCAGGTTGTGGGCAATTTTGGGGTGGGGGGAGTTTTAGAAAATCAGTTTGGGGGGTGAGGCGGGGGAAGATGGGTCCAAAGTGTGTCCAAACTTTGCGAGTGGGTCTGAAAGGTTTCCACTGGGGAAGGTCAAAGGAGGGCAGAGTGAAAGGAGTTTGTTGGAAGCTGAGTGGGGGGTGTCGATTGGGATGTTGAAGTCTCCCATGCTGATAGTGGGGATGTCGGTGGAAAGAAAGTGGAGAAGCCAGGAAGCAAAGTGGTCAAGAAAGGCAGTGGCAGGGCCTGGCGGTCGGTAGAAAACAGCCACTTGGAGGTCGGAGGGGGCGTAGATGCAGACAGAGTGCACCTCAAAGAAGAGTGTGAAGGAAGGCAGAGGTGGAGCGGGGACAAAGGAGCAGGTGTCATGTGTGTATATATATATTTTATATATATATATATATATATTATATATATAATATATAATATATATATATATATATATAATATATAATATAATATATATATAAACAGGGTCATTTGGATGTTTTTGGTTGTCATTATGAATTAAAAAGAGAAATCACAGTAGTCTGACAAAAAATGGCTTCACTCAACCACTAACCATGAGTGTCAAAAAAGTTTTTGTGTTATTATTCATATTCTCTGAAAAAAGGCCAAGAAAGCAAAAATTTGTCCGGGGTATGTAAACTTCATATGTCTAGCTGTCTCTGCTTAGTTTAAATGGTACGTCCTGTCTGTGGAACAACAAGTCCCAGCCATCCCACCGCATTATATGTCTAGCTGTCTCTGCTTAGTTTAAATGGTACGTCCTGTCTGTGGAACAACAAGTCCCAGCCATCCCACCGCATTATATGTCTAGCTGTCTCTGCTTAGTTTAAATGCATTTGACACTGTGGATCACCAACTTCTCCTCAGCATGCTCAGCACCATTGGCCTCCAGGACACAGCTTGGTTCTCGTCCTACCTCTCTGACCGCTCCTTCAGTGTCTCATTTGCAGGTTCTACCTCCTCTCCTCTTCCTCTTGCTGTCGGGGTTCCTCAGGGATCCGTTCTAGGTCCTCTCCTCTTTTCATTGTACACAGCCCCCATTGGACAAACCATCAGTAGATTTGGCTTCCAGTACCATCTCTATGCGGATGACACCCAATTATACACCTCCTCCCGTGACATCACTCCAGCCTTGCTACAAAACACCAGTGACTGTCTGTCCGCTGTCTCTGACATCATGTCCTCTCTCCATCTGAAACTAAACCTCACTAAGACTGAACTTCTTGTCTTTCCGCCATCTACTAACCAACCCCCCCCCCCCTGCTATTTCTGTTTCTGTATGTGGTACCACCATTTCTCCTAGGCAGCAGGCCTGCTGTCTAGGGGTTTTTATTTGATTTTTGGGTCTGACCTTCACCCCATATATCCAATTCCCCTTGCATGCTCCTGTCACCTGCACCTCAAGAATATCTCCAAAATCCGTCCATTTCTCACTGTGGAAACGACTCAAACTCTCATTACTGCTCTTATTCTTTCTCGTCTTGACTACTGCAACTCCTTGCTTATCGGTCTCCCTCTCTGCAAACTCTCCACTCTCCAATATGTCCAGACTGAAGAAGCAAGGCATGTCTTTCTATCCAGACGCTATACTGATGCCTTACCCTGTGTCAGTCACTGCACTGGTTGCCCATTTCCAGTACAGGATACAGTATAAACTCAGCACTCTCACCCATAAAGCTCTCCACAGCGCTGCTCCTCCCTACATCTCCTCCCTAGTCTCTGTCTACCGCCCTACCCGTGCTCTCCGCTCTGCTGATGATATCAGACTACATTCCTCAATCATCCGAACCTCCCATGCCCGCCTACAAGATTTCACACGTGCGGCACCAATTCTCTGGAATATCCTACCGCGGGCGATCAGGCACATTCACAACCCTCACAGTTTTAAGAGGGCCCTGAAAATACATCTTCTCGTTCTGGCCCACCAAGATCCCTTACTGCTATCACACACATCTGTCACTCCCTGCACTTGGGCACTCACAGGCACTTATCTGTATATAGATGTACAGTCTGGGTGGCAGGTTCATCCATTTTTCATGTAAACCACTCCCTATTTATGAAACATGGCCGGACCATTGTAAACTTGGCACTTCTTACCCTATGTTTCACCCGTACACCCTAATAGATTGTAAGCTCTCACGAGCAGGGCCCTCACACCTTGTGTCTCATTTGTAAGTACTTTTAATGTGTAATGACTGTATGTTTACCCTTGAATTTGTAAATTGCTGCGGAATATGTTGGCGCTATAGAAATAAAGATTATTATTATTATTATTTATTATTATTATTATTATTATTATTATTATTATTATTATTATTATTATATATGTGTATATATATATATATATATATATACATATATATATATATATTCATTCATTCATGTAGCTGAATATATTCATTATGTGACTCAAGAATGATTGATATAAAGAAATAGAAAACAGCATTATGATGATAGATGCTCTTTAATAGAACATATACAGTAGGACAGAAGCCATGACACTAATGTGAACAGACTCTTATCTGTTATAAGGAAACTAATGAATTGTAGAATTGTGGAAATTGTGGATTCTTAGGCTTCAGATGGGACTTTAGTGCTGGTTTTCTAGCATTGTGTTCTGAGTTACAATTAATGGATTTAGTTTCAAAGCTGTAACTACATAAGTGGCACAGATGTTCCATCTCTTTCAGTTTTTGTTTTATGTCTGTTTACTTCGTGTGTAAAAAATAAATATAGACTCTCGTTTCGTTTTACCCATTTATAGGAAAGCACAAATAACATTTAATTTGCGATAGAACTTGAGAAGCCAAATCTACTTGATGAAATTATTACCAGACTTATGAAGACATTTTTAGTAAAGACACTAAGCTGTTTAAAGTAGTATTTACAGTGTAAAACACATGTGGGAAGTGTTTGCTTTATATTACCCTTCTTGATTACTAGTAAAAAGTTATTTTAAACTCACTTTGAGAGGCAGAAATTGGCCGCAAAATGTATTTGACAAATGTAAGATCCTTAGATTCAACAATGTTATTCACTTGATCTTCTTAAATGAAAATGGTTGCCAATATACAAATCAAGTCTGTATGAAAGAGAAACACTATACAACATTCACAGTTTTAACTATGCGGGCTATAATGAACATTAGGGTGAAAAGTGAGTGCGCTGCCACAAGTTCTTTGTATTCTAAAAATAATACAGTCTGATATTGTTAAAAAATGTCCCTCTAAATGAGCCCTTCGAAGTTCTTATAAAAAATCCTTTTTCCACCTCTGTAGAAATGATGTTCTAATTGTCACATGGTTGAATGTTATTATTGTTGGATGGGAATGTGAGTGACAGTGTTCCAATCCAAACTATTGGCAATTACCGAGCTATGCATACATAACCATATAGCTCTTTGGTTAGCAGACAAAGAAGCAGACCTTGGAACTTGGCATCATTTTTAAAAGTCATGAAAAACAGTTTTGCCAGTAGTTTCATTATTATTGAATCCTTTAAAGGGGTTGTGTCATACAGTACTAACCCCCTAATTTGAGTGAAGTTAAGGGAAGTTGCTATTCGATGAATATTTCCCATGCTGTTGGTGAAAAATTTCAAAACTGCTAAAAGTTGTTCTTAAGCAAGCAACATGCAAAAATATTCTGCCATTGTATCAAAAATCATACTATGCAAAAAGGGACAGCTTCTGTGCACAAGAAGGGTTTTTCCCATCATAAAGCCAAGGTGATATCAGTAGATTTCTGATGCAGATTTTTACTATTTTGCAACAGATTTGGAATTCACATTAAGTGACAAGTCCAATTTTTTCCTGTAACTCTTTTAATTCTGGACACAAAAAATTCTGTTCCATATGAACAAATTTGTGTGTGCCGGCAAAATCTGCATAGATTTTAACAGAAAAATAATAGCATAATTTTAATATTTTAAATATGTACAATCTTTCATCTGTGTTATTAAGAGTTCATACTCTTGGTTAATTTGTGGCTATGTTTGTTCATGGAGCTGCCATAGAAATCCATGAAGCCCCTTTGTATGCCTCTACTTTGTATGGAAGTTGCCAGTCAAGATTCCTTAAGTCTCTAACAGCATAGGAGAAACAGAAAGCTTATGTCTTCCTGGTAACATTTTACATACTTCATCGGGAAAACACTTGCTTTCCATTTCTTCTATGGTTTAGGGCTTTGGTTGCAAGCCAAACTCCTTATTGGAGAGTCCAGGGACCCTTTAGCTCTTTAGATTGCCATCTTTTTGTAAAATGGATTATGGAACACCAATATGTCACTCGGACCACTGGGTAGTTTGAAACTGATGTGAACAGCTTTATTCTTAAAGGAGTTGTCTCCCCACAGGGTTTCAAAGAATGCATGAAAGAAATTCTCTGTCACTTCCTGGTTCAGACTAATTTGCATAAGCTCCTTGCTCCGTTGTGCTTTCAGATGCTAATTAGATTAGATTAGCTTCTCAAACTACTTGCAGGACTTCTTATCTGATCCCCAAAACAAAAGCCCTAATTACAGAGCTGTTTATTGAATAAATAAGCTTTTACTGTCTGGCAGCACAGGACACTGCTGACACTGCTGCCTGTGTGAGACTCACTCTCTGTTATTCATTGAAAAACAGCCCGGGGGAATTTGTTTAAGGTCGTTACTGAGGGAAACTAAAATAGCCATGGAGGTAATAAATTCATTGTACCCTTTTAGGGAAAAAAAGAGGAACAATGAAATTTTATTTGGAAAATGTTTTATTTTGTTTTTCCCTCAATTTGAAAGCTTTCTTTGTAGGAGACCCCCCCTTTTAAAAGCGGTTTAGTGTAAAAAAAAAAACCATAAATCCTAGGCGGTCTGGCCACTAACTAAAAACAGGTACTTCACTGTGTAGGGTTGGTCAACCAATCTTGCCCCACGAAAAACAGTTTCAATAGATCCACGGGTTTTGGGCTTCTTAGGTTGCCAACCTTTTTTTTGGGCCTGGAGCGAGCCCTCTCCATAGCTCCACAGTCACCCCCTGTCTGAACAGCTCCCACATTTTATAATGGAGCTTTCACAGGTGTCGTCTAATTGGCACAATAGACTCAAAATCCGGAGGGGAGGGGAACTTGTCCCCATTCCAAAGTCAGACCTTGGTCGTTCAAAAACAAAGCATAAGAAACCTGTTTTCTCTGCTGTAGCCAGTATAATAATAGAGACATGTGGCTTCCAGAAGCCACTCTGCCACACTTGGTCCACACAGTCAAAACCAGGAATGAATCCAGAACAAAGTAGAGTTTCAAGCCTTTTCATTACACTTTGTCTTTAGGTTTGACTCTTGGTTTTCTCTTACAACCAGGGCTGCAAATTAAACATCAAAAAACATCCAGCTCCTTATTTATTCTGTTTCTAGAGAAACCTCTCTATTGAGATATCCACCTCAGATCTCCATGGTACAACCAAAGAGCATGTGAGAGAAGTGGCAGCAGGACCACTTGTGCCCTATAGAGCACCCTGTTATTCACTTTATTTACTACACTATCAAGGCACCCTTTGTGTTTTCTTTTGTTCTACTTTTATATGGCGGCAGACAGAGGGATTTTTTTTCTCTTGGATTCAATACAAATAAATGTGTCCTGCTCTGTTGTACACCACTGGGTAGATTTCTATTTCATTTGTACCAAAATGTGGAGTATGTTCCAGGTGCTTTTTGAGCCTCATTTGACTAGGAGGTATGACTTACCATGGCTCCTTTTTGTTGGAATCTGTATAGTGTTACAGAAAAAATGTGCCCGCTCTTTTAACTCTTTGGGGCAGATTTATTTTTTCCTTTGGGGGCCGTTGTTTCCTTAAAAAAACACATGTTTTCAGACGTTGCTCTTTATAGTGTTGAGCGATTTTTATCGAAAAAGTTGAAATCGGAAAGGGTTTTTAGGTGATGGGAAAATTTCCAGATCATGCGATAAAAAGGGTTTAAAAACTGGCTCTTCTATTAAGATGGGCCCCCCTTTTTCGTGTTCCCGTAATTTTGGCGGCCAGCAAACGATTAAGAAAAGAACAGGGTGAGATGTGGTGCGACGTCTGACTGGGTGTGTTGGGTTTGGGTTGGTGGAAAAATCAAAGACCTCGTTTTAATAGAACAGCGTTTCCCGTTTCAGCCTCGTGTCTCTCGGTTCATAGGGTTTGGACCCGCGCTTGCCTGTGGCCAAACAGCTCAGCAAAAATTAGTTATTTTTGCAAGAGAAACTCTCTATTAGCTGGGATCCTTCCCAAATTTTTTAGATTAGAGATTTGAGTTTTGTAGTTAGCTAGAGAATTTTAAAGAGACTTTTCCATGTAAATTCACGGCGGGGGGAGAGGGGGGGGGCCCGCGGTGCGAACACAGACAACTCTATCTATAAAGAACACTGGATAAAGTTCACCAAGATTAGTTTTAAAACATTGTAGTGGAATATCTTTATTATTAACAGTTTGCTATTGAAATATTTCCTGGATATTGGGCAGCCTGAACTTATATTGGATACACATCATTTCTAGTAACGCAGGTCTCTTTGTTAGGTGCAAAACTCCACTTTTATTTCGTATACATTTCAGATATGTGTTCATTTTAATTTTACCCATTACACCTGTGACTGTTGATATATCCACCTTGCAGTTAAATTACAATCCAGCAATTTGTTCAGCACCGGTTGTTTGTTGCCAAAAATACCGTGTATCTTTCGAAAACATAACAGTTACGTGTTTTTTGACTTTTGCGCACCCAGCATTGTTCATTGACGCAGCATCCACGTAAATCTTAAAACAGCAATTCTATATTCCCCACAGGTGAATTGAAAGGTGCAAAAATACCGTTTATTATACCAAAACATAACGTTACGTGTTTTTTGACTTTTGCAACCCAAGGTTTGTTCATTGACGCAGCATCATGTAAATCTTAAAACAGCAATTTCTATAGTCACCACAGGTGAATTGAAAGGTGCAAAAAATACCGTGTATTATACGAAAACATAACAGATAGTGTTTTTTTACTTTTGCGCACCCAGCTTTGTTCATTAAACGCAGCATCCACGTAAATCTTAAAACAGCAATTCTATAGTCACCACAGGTGAATTGAAAGGTCCCAAAAATTACCGTGTATTATACGGAAAAAAATAACAGATATGTGTTTTTTGATTTTTTGCGCACCAGCTTTGTTCATTGACGCCAGGCCATCAGGAAATCTTAAAACAGAAAATTTTCTATAGCCCACCACAGGTGAATTGAAAGGTGCAAATAATCCCGTGTTTTATACGAAAACATAACAGAAATGTGTTTTTTGACTTTTGCGCACCCAGCTTTGTTCATTGACGCAGCATCCACGTAATCTTAAATCAGCAATTCTATAGTCACCACAGGTGAATTGAAAGGTGCAAAAAATCCCGTGTATCATACGAAAACATAACAGATACGTGTTTTTTGACTTTTGCGCAGCCAGCTTTGTTCATTGACGCAGCATCCACGTAAATCTTAAAACAGCAATTCTATATTTACCACAGGTGAATTGAAAGGTTCTGTGACTTTTATAACCTAAGTGTGTTGCCTAAGATGTAGCAGTTATCCATTTGACTGTTGTGGATGTTAATTTCAGCTTCTCCAGCCTTGTTTGGTTGTAATAATGTAGGTGTTGTTCCTCTCCCATAGACTTTAATGGTAATCGCTCATAATCGATGCTCACTATCGAAAAACCTTATCGATAGCGGCCGACTATCGACTATCGCTCGATCTCGATAGCCAACGCAATCGCTCAACACTACTCATTTACCAAAACTATCTAATGTTAAACTGTAGTAACCAATCAGAGCTCAGCTTTAATTTTTTAAACTGCTCTAGAGAAATGAAAGCTGAGCTCTGATTGGTTGCTATGGTAAGTAAATAGTGTTTTACTTTTAGATAGTTTTGGTAAAGGAGACCAAATATTATGCCTCATTTATCACGAGGACCTGACTGAACTGCAAAGGGGACATAGCTTAGCATGAAGGGATGTGGCTTGAATTGTTATTTGCGCTACAATGGTGTCAAGAATTTGGAGCAAAATATTGGAGTTAAGCAAACCAACCAATAGGTTTTGTGAATTTAGACAACACTGTCTAAAAATGCAGAAAAATATATCATACAACATGAGCTAAAGTGATAAAATGGCACATTCCCTATATGGCCTCATCTAAATTTACATGTCTAGATATTAAACAGGATTAGTAAATCTGCCCCAATATGTTCAGAATCTATCAGTACATACTGAGTCCTTTACAATGTGCATGAACCCTTGGAAGCAGACAACTGAGACTTTTTAAGAATGTTTCAGTCATCTGTCCGTACTCTCCAGCCAGTCCATCAGTAGGATAAATCATGTATTACAAGAGCCCCGGAAGAAATGAGTCAACTTCAGGACTGTGAATTGGTAATGAGAACACTAGTGCATTGGCTGGATAGCGGCTGTGTTATGTCTGTCAGCAGCCCCTCTCATACGTTTACTACCAGCTGCATTACCACCATGAGTGACAAGGAAATCCGCAAACAAATATCTGTATAAGTCAGCATCCTAAACACGGCACTACTAACTATATCTGCCCAATGGATCCTTATATAGTGAATGTGTGACCTGTGAACCACAACCTATAACTCTTCTGTTAGGTTTTTGACTAATTACTAATAGCTTTATGAATGATGACATCTAAGGTTGCTTGCCGATGGGTTTGTCATTTGGGATAATTTTATCTTTCCCCTACTAGTTAATAAGGATATTGCCTGTGTAGGTTTAAAGATATAAGGATAGGTTACAAAACATTTGTTGTGTTACAGATTTCTAATTATATTTTAGACAAAACGTGTGGACTCACTGGTCTTTGTTCATAGGATGATTCTAGGTGTGGATATAGAGGAAAGTTGCATTACAAGATGTGTTCTCTGAATAGCAGGGATAGTATTAATTATAATTTTTTTTATTTATATAGCACTGATATATTTTCCACAGCTCTATACAAATTAGGATACTTATACAGACAGAATCAGTCATTACAGAATAACAAACTAAGCAACAATAGGAATTAGGACCTTGCTCACAAGAGGAAATAGGGGTGACACAAAAGGTGAGAACAGTAATGCAATTTCTCATCCATACCCTTGGTGTATTCTCAGCCGAATGTGGTTCCATTTATTTGCATGTTACATTTTCCCTTTGGTGCACCCTGACATATCTGTACATCATGGTCATGGCAGGATGATCAACAGTAGGAGGGACGCTGTGATTAACATTTGTATTCCAGCTTTAACTCGGAGAAACCTCCGATTCTGAATGTTTAACTCCTTAGATTCCATCCTCAGTACTTGTCGTGGCTTATGTGGTGTGTGGAGAAATAAAAATAATGTAAATTAGATTTAAAATTGCACACATAAAAAATAATGAACACTGGGGCATATTTACAAAGGCAAATGCACCAGATTTCTGGCACAATTTGCACACAAACTAATGGCATACATACTTTACACCACATTTATGTTGTGTTTTTCTTAGATAGCTTCTAGACAATTCTGTGCTTCATCCGACAAAAGCAGCATGTCCTTGGTAAAACGGGAGTTGCCTTGTAGAATTTTTGCACAGTTGGTGGAATAAAGTAAGCCAACTTATAAAAGGTGTAAAGGTAGACTACACAGCTTTATCATGCATCAGATTTATCAACATTATGATAAATGCGTTGCATTTTAAAGGCAACACATGTGAATGGGGCTGCGCCAGAAGCAGAAGTCTGCCGTCTTTTCAGCCCGAAAACTGGTGCTGCCCTGTTCGCTATATTTTTAATCAGACGCACTCCAATATCAGGCACATTACAAACTCGAGATCAGGGGGTGTGCTGGAGGCGTGTTGCACTACAACCATACGAATCTACACATTTATGTATTTACTACAGCAAACCCAGGCGCATTACTGCTGGAACAGGTAGACCACTTTAAAAGTGATTTACCTGAGCCAGAAGTGTCACTTAGTAGCTAGAAAGTGCTAAATATATAACCCGAAGTAGAACAGGTTCATAAATTCAGGCACATTCTACGCTACAAATGCATGCAAAAAAAATGCCATCTGGGCGCCAAAAATCATACATCTCGCCTAGTGTCTAGTTTAATTTTACAGCATTTAACAGTTAGACAGTATTGATAAATCTGCCCCATTGCTTCATAATTTTAAATAAACAACTTATATGATATGAATATCTAAAAACACAGTAGCATACAGTCCAAAACAATGTTGAAAAAATCTTCAATTGAGTGTTACAGAGCTGGTTGATACAAGACAACAGAACTAAAAGTCACCTTTTCTGGGTCTCATCAGTGGTTCCCCGAAGTCAGATACCCCAAGAATGTTAATAAAGCTGATTAGTAGCCATCCGAACAGTCACAGGAAATAATAATATGAATCATGTATCAAATACAGAACTAAGGAAGGATCCACCTTTAGATAATAGAGTTGCAGGAAGATAAGGCAGATGATGGCACAAACTTAGATGAAGGTGGCACCACAAATACAGTAGTGTTAGCCTCGTTTATAAACAACAATAACGGACCCTAAGGCCATGTTCACACGGCTTAAAATGGGCCGTATTTCGGTCCGTAATTACGCACCGGAGTGCGCCAATTACGGGCTGAAAACGGCTCAGTCATTACGATAATCCACAGTTCTCATAGAGAACTATGGATCGGGCGGGGAGATAATTGACATGTGAATTACCAGCGGCGTATACGCGCCGCTGGTAATGCAAGTGAATGGGCCGGCGAGATGCCGGCCCCCCGCTCCCTCCCCCGCTCCCGCCCCGCCCCCGTCCACACGGCGTAATTGCGGGGCGTACATAGCCTAACTAACTTTCCATGAATATTTCCCTGGACCTGTCATTAGTGTTGCCATTAATACCAGACACCACTGAGCCTTCCCTGTCCCTGAATGTTTCCCTAAAGCGATCGCTAAACTATAACTAACCCTGATACAAACTGTAGAATACTAGGACCTAGAGAATGAAAATCACAGAAAGAGGGCCATGTTTGCTGTTACAAAGGCAGGTCAAAAATCCATTGCCGATTCAAGGCAATAAAACCCTCAGTGCTACAAGGAAGAAGTTGTATAGGTGAAAAATATTGATAGGTCACACACCTAGTATTCATGAGTGGAGTGATTGCTTAGTACATAGTTGCACATAAGTTAAAAACCAGTTCACACCTGCATGCAGATGAGAGGCAGCACCATACGGGAAAGATTGCACAAGTACAGAAATACTGATGACCACTCACACACCTATCCTACCTTACCTCCCTTAATGGCTAGGAGCTGTGGATTTTTTACTTGGCTTTGAAGTGAGCTAGAGACTAACCAAGACCAGAACAACTGACTAGGACTAACTTCACTAGGTAAGACCAGGCAGAACAAGATCTGCCTATAATCAGGACTCTGGATAACGGAATACAGAATACTATCAAATTACTAGCCACAATTTCTCAGGACAGAGAAAAGCAGAGCTCTAATGTCAACCCTCATGCTGCCATAACCAGAAATTTTATAAAGAGGCTAGCAATTAGCAGTTCCACCTTTAGGGCATGTTCACATGCCGTTTTTGGATGAGGTTTTCGGAGCGCTTCCTCGCTCAAAACCTCATTCAAAACGCTTCCAAAATGCCCCCAGTTCATTTCATTGATTCCTATGTAAAACCTCGTTGTAGTTCACACACGTGTCATGTCAATTCTTGAAGCGCATAGTAGGCGCGGTTTAGGCGCGACTTTGAGCGCGTTTTAGGCACGGTTTTCCCTGCGGTTTTTGTCCTGCGCTATTCACTTTTATGGGTGAAAACCTGATCCAAAACCTGATCAAAGCCTCTTCAAATACCTCGTCTGAAGAAGCGTGTTTTCAGGCGAGGTTTTGATGTGGTTTGGATGAGGTTTTGGGCGAGGAAACTCTAGAAAAACCTCGTCCAAAAATGCCGTGTGAACTTGCCCTTAACAATCAAAGGCTGTGTAGCATGGTCAACTGATGTACTCAGAACATGAGCAACTACTATGCAACCACACAAAAAAAGCAAACACACAAAAAGAAGAAGACTAAATAGCAGGGGAATCTCTGCTGATCATAACACTACTAGTGAGGTCTTCTATGTGTGAGATAATTTTCTAGAGGGTCCGCAGTATTCTAGTCTGACAGCGCTCTAGTAATAGTAGTTAGATATTAATATTGTCAATGTTGTGTCGCAGCCTCTTTAGCTCCATAAGGATGCAGCTTATTTTTCCATTTTTCTCTCACTGTGTAAGTTTTTGCTTTTGTCTTTTTTACTGTTTATAAAAATGTAAATTTTATTTAACCAGAATGAGAGAATCATCAAATTAACCATAGGTCCCTGAGACTCATAAATTACGTTGGAAACCTGTTTTACCGGTTGTAGCACGGTTGTATTTACGGGGCTATATAATATTTGCATATATTTATGTTTTTATGATTTTTAGTTAATAAAATCTGTTTGTATTAAAAATGTATACTTTATTTTTTCTTGAGCATAGTTTTAAAAATCTGTTTCATTACCTGTTATTGAATTTCATGTTTTTTTGCTCCATAAGGGATCTTTTACTTTTCAATTACATTTTTTATTATAATGCAATGGTTGGATTTTACTCGTCTTAGGGCTTTTCCTTAAAGCTGTCCGTCTAATAATCATTCTCGCCTGGGATTATGATAAGGGGCAAAAGTAGACTCTCCTCAGTTGGAATCCTATGATTGGTATTGATCATGTCATTACAATTTTTAGATTACTGGGATTGGGGAAATGGAATTCTTGGCTTTGTCACAGAGGATCATGCAGACAGAACTGTTGTTATACTTTTATACTGAATGAGATGGTAACTTTGTGCTTTTTAAGCTCGAAACAGCTTCTGAATATCCTTATAAAACATGGTGAGAAATTCTCTTTATTGTGAGCTAATTGAAGTAGATAGTCGGACATCTTCCATGAACAATAAATATGGATAGTTGCAATTTAACTATTTTTTATTCAGATTCTTTCAGAGAACTTTATAAACCTATTGTCCACTAAATGAGTGGTTACAATGGATCATTTATTGCATCTAAAGATGTGCTGAAACCTGGTGAACTGTACATTTTTAGCTGTAATTTTTGTAGGATCAAGAACTTGGCTAGCAGTCTCTGCAGCTGCTAAGCTGTCAAAAGAAGCTTTTCCAAAAAAACTGATGCCAACCGACTTGTATGAATGATCAGGCAAAGTCTTTATCCTGGGCTTCAGTTCATAGATGAATGGACTCTTGTTTAGCCACTGACGATTAAATGGTGATGTACGGAATATCACTCACAAAAGGTCTCAATAAGGTGGCCTTCTGGGGTAGTCGGCTTAGTTCAAAAAGAGAGACTTTGTAAAGCACAGTAAATTGTTCTTCTTTTCAACATCCCCCATTCACAATAAAGAGATAGCTTTAAGTTGTGGAAATATACAAAAGGAAATATTTGAAGCAAAAGTCTCTGTGTGCATTGTTCCTGGCATTTCCAAGCTGCAGGGGTGATTTCATTTTTAATCAATGTATAAAATTCTTGCGCTACTTCCGTTTCTTCAAAGTAGGATGAAAGAGAATTTTTTTCTGCTTGGGTGATCAGGGGATTGAAGGTGTCTTGGCTAAAAGAGAGACTGTTGACAGAGTTAAATAACAAATAAGATATATAATGAATCTTGCCTTAAAGGCATTATAGACATCCCCTTTAATATGATAGTTGCCTCAGTGAGCAGTTGATGAACCTAGGTGCACTGATTCCGCAAAGAGAAAATGCGGTTGACTAGAGTTTAACACTGCTGCAAAACATACTGCATTTTACAGAACATATTGATAGGGGTTTATCTGCCCTCTGATATGTTTTAATAAATTGTACTAGAGAACCTGACCTCCATCACTCTCCTACCCTAGGCAAATCAGACATTGTTCTATGTAGAGTTCTTCAATCGTTTATCTTTTGAATAGCAAAATTGTGCTAAGGGTTTGGCAGAGTGACAAATAAACATTGGGCCCACCAATAGAGTTGGGACCCACCCTACAGCTTTTGTACATGACTCTTGTACTCTACCTATTTCTTTCAGTCTCTCTTTCCCGATAAAGCTTATTTGTTGGACTTCTTAAGATTACACTGTTCTGGATGTCTTGTTTAAAGCAGTTTTACCACTGTTGACAGCTACTCACAGACCAATCATAAGTGTCTTTTCTATGGGGGCCCCACAGCTGGGACCTCCACCAATCATTGGGACCCCTGAGTTTCATGTTCGTTCTCACAGCATGACTACACTGAGTTGCTGTTAAACATGTGTAGTGCAACCCCATTCAAAATCTATGGGACTAATGGAAACAGCCAAGTCCAGTTTCTGTCATTCAGACATTGGGTGAAGCATCAGAGCATATAATCACCTGTGCTACATTACAACCACTCTTCACTGTGTTCGTACAATGAAAAAGAATGGGGGTCTCTCAGGTCTCAGCTGTGGGGCTCCCAGAGATCTAACATATATTACTTATCATGTGGATAGGTAATAAATATCATTTTTGGACAGAACTCCTCTAACACTGGTGTTCACATCCTTGAAATTACTATTTTATTAGGAGGTTCATATGGCAAAAAAAGTGATCACAGGATTTCTCTTATGTTGTAACACCCTACAATCAGCTGTAATCTATGGTAAACCTTGGCAACAAATGTTAAATTATTCTGTGCCACAGGAGAAATAAAGCATTTTACAGTTCATATAGAAATTGACATGTCTATTAAATGCATAGCCATGCCGGGTCTGGCAGAGGAAGAGTTACTGTATCTAGTCATTCTCCACTGTAGCTAATTTATAAGCTTCATGAGCTAATCCCCCTTAATTAACTCAGAATGCCCTAACAAGGAACACAGTGATCCCTCAA
The DNA here is from genome assembly GCA_025379985.1 of Phyllomedusa bahiana. Classification (NCBI taxonomy): domain Eukaryota; kingdom Metazoa; phylum Chordata; class Amphibia; order Anura; family Hylidae; genus Phyllomedusa; species Phyllomedusa bahiana. The sequence continues at coordinate 171,426 of JAODAL010002415.1, read as the reverse complement.
GTTACAATGACATCAGGATACATTTTCAACATATAATGGCCTTTCCTAGGACATTCTTACTTGAAACCAGACTCATCATACAATGTCACAGACACTCCTGATCTTTGACACATATGATTGACTGAAATGTCTAGTCAATTATTGTAAACATTTTTACTGCTCTAATCTTAACTATCTGGCACATATTCAGGTGTATACTGCACATGAAAGGTCATGTCCTCCTCACAGAGTGTGCATTAGAGTGCATTTATATATATAGGGACTTGCTTTATCTGTGTTAGTTATCTGCTTGATTTTGTTTAATATGGACAGGTGGAAGAAAGGAGAGTTAAACTAAGCTTAACAAACCCAAGGGCAGAATTTATTCTGAGGTACGGTGGGCACTTGCCTATATTCGATAGAGGTGAGTTTTTTTAAAGGGGTTGTCTCGCTACAATGATTGGGTTTTAATTAAAAGATCTTTAAAAAACAAGCAGATTTGCAATATATGTTCAATACAAATGACCTACTGATTTTGAGCTAGCCCTGTTAGCAGTACTACATCAGCTTATCAAATCTCTATAGCAGCTGAACTGTTGATCCTTATCTCACTGGCTGTCAGGTCTGTATGACTCATCACCTTCAGGAATACAGGTCTGAGCAGAGAGCCCTTCCTGCACAGAATGCTTCTGTAGTGGAGAGAGGGGGAGGTCTCTGGCTTCTGTGCCCATGCTGCCTGGATTAACCCTGTGTGTGCCTGCTTCCTCCTGCTCTCTACACAGATTGAGGAAAGCAGAGATTAGGTTGATAAATAGATGTGACAGCAGTGACCCTGTGTGTTACTATAATCATGATGTGTCTGTGGAGCTGTGACTAATAGAACAGATCAGGCATGTGAACGCTTCATGCTCTGCTGTACTAGTGACACATCCTGAGTATAGTAACACTTCCCAGCTGCCCCATGTCTGTTCTGATAGGGTTTGTTGTTGCTGGAGATGTGGAGATATGTAAGCTAAGCAGGGGGTATAGGAACACTTGCATCCCCCTGCTCTGCTATTAGTAATCAATGCTTCACAGACCTCTATACACTCATAGATCAGCCCTCTCCTGCAACAGACCTAGGCAGGCACACACAGGGTTAACTCTGGCAGCAAACCCCCTCCCCCTTGCTGTATAGAAGTTACAGAGGAGAGCTGCCTGTGTGCTGAGGGGAGGGGGGAAGAGGGAGCAGAAGAGGCAGACCAAGAAGCACGCCCCTGAATTCAACTGCCAGGCTCACTGACTTAGGCTGAAAGCTTGTAATGAGACAACTCCTTTAAGGGCAGTATACCCACCAAGCAAAATAAATAATGAAATCTATCTGATGTTGATTTCAGCTGGTGCTTAGTACAGTGTTTTGGAAGATCTATGACTTTCTGCTGTTTCCAACTAGAAGAAACACCTTAAAAGTGGTCTGACTAATAACAAAGTAATCAGTGAGCGGGATCTAGATGTCCTAAAGTTGTGTGTCTTTATTCCCTTAACACCAGACTCTTGAGATCTCTATGTGTATTGGCCATAAACACCAACATCTGAAAGGTTTCATTTTTTTGACATTTGGTCGAATGGTTTGTGCTTTTGTCTGCCAAGACTTCAATGACAAAGGAATTTTTTTCATGTACTTTATCCAATAATGTTACATAGTTTGTCAAATGATTCATTATCTAAATGTTTGCATATGAGCTCTCCTCCAGAAGGAAGAAAGCTGTGTTATATTAGCCAACCTAAGTCTCCTATTAAATGAAGTAACCTATCTGTAGACAGCTACTTCAAGGTTTTTGCCTCAAGTCAGTATAGAAAATGGTGCTACTTGGCTAGAAGGAGACCTTAGATACAAACTGATAAACTGATCTTTATTAACAAGACCAAAGAAATTGCCTTATTTGCTTTGAGGAAAAGCAGGATTGGTAATGCCATTGATGCACATATAACTATATAACCTCAAATTATGCCCAAGAGTCAACTCTAAATAAATACTTTGCCCGATATCTTAAAGACTAAAGATGAAAAATGTTTATCTATTTTATATTTTTTGTACTCATTTTTTTTTTTTTTTTATAGTTTTTTTCTATATCAGAAATTTATGGCATATCAGTAGGATAAACCAGAAATGTCAGATGGGTGCGGGTCTCATCTCTGGGACCCACATCTATCATGAGAACGAGCCCACAAAAAACACCAGAATTAATACTAGGTTGTAGCTGTGTGATATTTTTCATTCTTTTCTATGGGTGTTTCAAGTACAGCCAAGTGGTGTGCTTGGCTGTACTTGGAGCTTTCTTTAAAATGAATGGAGACCTTGTTGAAATGAAGCGTGACCTTTTCATTCTGTGTGGAGACTTTCAGGGGCCCCTTCTTAAGAAGTGGAACCAACACCAACATCACACCTTTACAATGGCGTATCCTGTTGATATGCCATAAATGTCTCAGATGTGAACGCCCCATTAAAATCTGAGCAATATGTCCATTTGGTACTAGTATTCTGCATAGTCTTGTCTATCTTTTGATACAGCTTGTGTATGCTTTCATTCCTGTGAGAATCCTACCCCTACTGACCCTTATTTATGTATGACTATTTCTTTGTTTCTCGTATTAATATTGCTATACAAATATGTCTATAAAGTAGCTGATAATGGTGACTTTCACTGGGGTATTCCATAGAGAAATTTCAGGACTTTATGAGGAGTGAAAGGGGAAAGAAAGCATAAACCCTAAATTCTGCTTCTTGCTCTAGCCCACTCCAACCCTGCTGTAACCCAGTGGACCCATAACCTGTCTATTGCCTGTTACAGAAGCCCTATCCATAAAATAGGCCCCCTGTTTATGATTGGGCGGGCCTAACTGTAGAACTCTTATGTCCATCCTCTTGACCACAAAAACTAAGGGTCAGTAAAGTGTATTAGTTCTTTCTAACTTAAACCAGAAAGAAGGGTTGTATCTGATATTGCAGTTCATTCCCATTCAACTTTTACCAAAATGACACTGTTTGGGCAACTTAAGCAGAAGTCAGATATAGGGTTTGACAGGACTTTGAATTAAAGGTCTGTTTTCAGGATTGTCCATTAATGTATAACCTCTGGAATTCCTTCAATCATAGATTCATGGCTTATCTTAAAAAAAATTGAAAGTCATGGGCAACAGCTGTAAGTTGCATCTGGATATTTAGGGATGAAATCTTTGTGCTTTAGCATCTTTAGTAATTGGCATTATTGCACTATGAATAATTGGTCTTCTAAATAATGTCATGGTGTTTGTGCTGACAAGAAGTCACAGAGCAGACGAACAGAGGACAAATATTGTTAAGATATGAATGACGCATCTTGTGTTATAAAAGATCCGCAGCTGTGCATCTAATGTAAGCAAGCAGCATTGTTATTCTATATTGTGTCATTGAAAATGTAAAGGTATTGTTGGGAATCTTACTAAAGTGAATCATAATAATAGCAAATACCACCCTTCCCTTTGATCTTTTCTACATTCGAAGATGTAAAAATTAACAGAGGTTGATTTACCATGCCCCGCCATTTAGGTCTTTGTTTTACTATACATTTTATGACTAGACACCAAAATGTCTATCCATATAGTGCATTAAGTTAAATACATTTAATCTTTATAGGCATTCCTAACAGTAAACATCCCACACCACCATAGAAAATTTATGCTGTCTGCACTGGTTTTGGTCATTTGAAAGGTTTATTACTCCTAAATGATGGCAGCTCTTTTCATCTAAGTGGTCATTGATATTCCCATGGCTTTGCCCATCTGTATCTTAAATGTATAGTAAATGTTGGCATCAGACATAATATGGAAGTCATTGTGTGGTTATTAGGGCAAAAGGTCAACTTTGGTGTACTTCCATTTGATTAGCTTTTCCCAACATATTTATTTTAACCAATTTTCTCCTTTTAGTTTGATCAATTCCATTTCATAACAAAGTTTTCTATGGCTACCTTGTTATAAACAGGGTCTGCATTGTATTATTTAAGCAGTTTTCAGAAATGCTATTATTGCTATTTTCAGGAATGCTATTATTGATGACCTATAGTCAAGACTGTCCATCAGTACCAGAATGGTGAGAGGCTGGAGCGGTTTGAAGGGGTCTGAAGATGGGAAATTAACCTTAACATCTTGCAACCCTTTTAAGCATTTATGGACTAAAATGAAGATGGTTAATTATTTGGGGTCAAACTGTTGGATTCCAGCAGAATAAAGGTCCTTCAGTTTCTTTAATTCAGCTCCAATAGATTAACACTAGAACTACTGATGGAGTCATTTTGACTCCTTTCGTTTTTTATTTCTCTTCTGTGACTACATTTTTCAGAATTCCGGCTTGAAACTCGGTGACTTTTCCTCAAATATGATGTGAAAAAAGATTTTGTGAGAATAAATAATTTTGGTGAAAAATTTGCGCGTTTTTTTCAAAATTTACCAAGAACTACTGAAGGGAGTCATTTTGACTCCCTACTATATTTTGAGGTCCTTTTGTCACTAAATGTTGCTATAAAGTTTTGTGCATAATTTTTTCACTCTGTCTTATTTACCCTGATGTTCATATAGATGTAGTTCAATTTACATGTCAACTTTTTACATTTTCCTTGTGTTTTACCTGCTTGTATTACTGTGTAATGCTGAACAAAATAGCTTGTTTACTCTAGGCTCTTATCTTATGCTAATGAAGGGTGGTGTTTTTCTAAGGTTCTAGCAGGAGACAGTATTCTGGATAGTAACTTTACTATCAGTTCAGCTGAAGAGACAAAGAGAACAGACGCAGACATACGAGCTCTGAAGACTCATACAGGTATGAATTGTTATGAAATAGTTTAGCTGCCTGTCAACTGATTCAGCCCACCTACTTTTGAAGGTGGCAGAACAGTTATTATTTCTTTTAGTTTTCATTTCATTTCTATTTTTCAGCAGGGAACTATATAGAATTATGGAATTTGTGAGGAATATGGAGAGAAGACGTTTGATAAAGCCTCAGGATATTCTGGCTACTTTGCAATCCATACCGGAGAATGAATCGGAATCCGAATTGCAGGAACATGTATTTGATGCTGACAGTGATGAAGATTTCATTCCTCAGAACATATCAAGTGAATCTGAAGACTCAGAAGGAACAAATCCAGAAGGTAAGTAGTTATGTGTATTTATTTGTTCTTCCACACACTGAGTTAGGGCCTGTGCACACTAGCAGAATTCTGGCTGAATAGCCATCTGGATATTCTTGCCGCAATACAGGCCGTACCTGCCCGCTCATGCCTGAAGCTCCGCTCCGAACCCCGGGCTGGAGCCGCTGTCAGGGACAGAGCAGCGCTTGCTTACGCGCAAGCACGGCTCCGTCCCAGACAGCGGCTCCAGCCCGGGGTTCGGAGCGGAGCTTCAGGTATGAAACTCCGCTCTGTACCTGAGCGGGCAGGTACGGGCCGGATTGTGGTGAGAATATCCGGTCGGATATTCCGCCGCTAATCCAGCCAGTGTGCACGGACCCTTACAAAACAAAAATTCTAAATATTCATCAACTTTTTTCCAGATATTCCAAGCACATCAACTGGGGATCGGGCTCATGCAGTTATGTTGCCTCGTGACCATCCTCCTGGTCGTGGACAGAAAAAAAACAGCAAAACGTCCCAGAAATGAAAGAACAACAGGTAACGATGGCGGCGAAGGTAATGCAACAACAAACACCAGAGAAGGCGAATCTGAAGGAATACTAGTTTCAGCGGATGGTATTCAATGGAAACCTGTTGAAATTGGAGAACACTTGCCTGGTAGGCGTGACAGCCAAAATATTCTTCGAGAAGCACCTGGCCCTACAGGATACGCCAGAAGAAATATCATTATCGATAGTCCTTTGAGCGCATGGCGTTTATTTTTTGATTCATATATATTGACACATATAAAGAAATGTACGCTTGCAGAAGCATGCAGGAACAATAATTTACAGTTTACTCTATCTGATGAGGAGCTAGATGCATTCATTGCGATATTCTATGCTCGTGGAATATCTGGCACGAACCGTCACTCGATTAGCAGTATTTGGTGTAATGACTGGGGAATACCGTTTTGCAAAGCGACAATGTCTAGGGACCGCTTTGTTGAAATTATGAGGTTTCTCAGATTTGATGAGAAATCTACTCGATCGGAGAGACTGCAAACGGACAAGTTTGCTCTATTTTCTACTGTATGGGCCAGGTTTATTGAAAATTCTATTGCGTGTTACAAACCTGGCCCATACATAACGGTGGATGAGCAACTTTTCCCAAGCAAAACTAGGTGTCCATTCACCCCAGTACATGCCTTCCAAACCAGATAAATATGGCCACAAATATTGGCTAGCTGTTGATAAGGATAGCAAATATCTGGCAAATGGCTTCCCTTATCTAGGCAAAGATGACACACGCCGTGCTGAGGACCGTTTAGCTGACCATGTGGTAATGAAGTTATTGGACCCGTTTTTGAAAAAAGGTCGCAATGTTACAACCGATAATTATTTTACTTCAGTAAAATTAGCTAAACAGCTAAAAAGCAAAGGAACAACCATCGTGGGAACACTGAAGAAGATAAGGCGAGAAGTGCCTAAAGAAATAAAATCCATGAAAGAGGAATTGTACAACACTAAAGTGTTTAGAAATGAAGACAATTTTACACTTACAGTATATCAAGGAAAGGTCAACAAAAATGTTGTCATTTTGAGTTCCGTCCATCCAGATGTTGTTGTTGCGTCTGATTCCGCTAAAAAAAACTCCAGAAACGGTAAAGTTTTACAATGAAACAAAATATGGAGTAGATGTAGTGGATCAGATGGCACGAAAATATACCACACGAACATGCACAAGGAGATGGCCTGTTCATGCATTTGAAATGCCTTAGACTTTGCGGGTATAAATGCATGGATAATATTCAAGGAGATTACCCACCAAAAAATGTCACGCAAGGCATTTTTGCAAACGCTTGTGAGAGAGTTGAGTGGTCCTTATGTCACAGATAGGGAAAAGGGTTCCACGTCCCATGTTTTACATGCTCAGAAGTGGATGGTTCAAACAAAATTTTGCCAGATCAAAGAAAAGTGCAAGAAAAATAGATCTGTCGGCAATTGTAAGACTTGTGGTAAGTCTTTGTGTGGGCAATGTACTGCCATAAATCAAAGGCAATGCCTAAAATGCAAAACACAAAATGTTTAGAAGGTGAATTCTGCGCCATATTTTCATTTTTATGCTCCTCCACCTACATTTTCTCTGCTTTTTGTTTTTCAGTTGTAGTTTATATGTGTGCACTTGAATAAAAAAAATGTTTGAAAAACGTCTATTATAATTATTATTTTCTGTAGAAAAATAAGAAAAGCAGAAAAAAAACAATCAAAAGCATTACTGTTGAATCTCACAATACATTACAAAAAATATAATTATTAATAAATAACCACAAATGAAACTCTAAAAATAAACGAAAACAAGCAAGGAGTCAAAATGACTCCTTTCAGTAGTTCTAGGCGGGGTCACAAATCCAGTAGTCCTAGTGTTAAAGCAAAGAGATTTTTTCATTGTGGTGTTGGCCTTTATGACAGCCTCTTGGCTCTGTCTACTGAATTTGATCTTTTGATGGTACCAAGAGGAGTTTTGAGTTTCTTACAGCTGCTCTCCTCTGTTACCCTAACTACCCCCAATTGTGACAGGGTTTAGGATATAACATTGATGGCTTATGCCCCAGACAACCACTGAGAACCAGCACCACTGTCCGGCAGTACCAGAAACATCTGCACAAAAAAGGAAGGCACTAAGGCCTTTCCTTGCATTTATTGTTGATGATATCTCATGTTTTGCTTCTACTTATTGATGGCCCACCTACCCTGATGATAAATCTCAAAGAAACACTTTATTGGTCATAGGAATTAGATTGCTGGGACCTCCACCATTCTTAAACCCCTCTGGCATTTTTGTATTAACAGCACAGGTCTTCAAAATTCAAGAATATGGATCGTGGCTGCAATACAGGTACAGCATCACTCTTGACTAAGGAATAAATTGCAAAGATGCGGCTGTGCTTTACTAGAACTGTATCCTCTTCTTTGTGATGGGATGGGGTCTGATCACTGAGACCCCCATCTGTAAGTTATATGATATTCACAGTTTGGGAATGTATTAGAATATCACTGAAAGTAGAATTCCCTCACCTAAGAGAGGTATTTTGTTTTATGCTTCTTTCCTTTAGAATTTCTTGTTGTAGTTATGTCATTTTTAAAATTCTCCATTGACTGAACATAGAAGCACATTCTGTTACATTTATAGGGAATCTGGGTTTGATTACTGTACTGTTGTCTGTCTTTTCCTGCAACATATTGCACAGCAGGGAATTGAGGACTGTTTTCCAGTGAAGTATTCTACAGAAACTTCGTATGATGGTATGACAGATCTGTCCTACTCTAATCAATGATGTTGGCTTTCATTCATTAGTCCAAAATCCATTATAATGTTATTTGTTTTAATTATAATTTATTGTTTCGATGGTAATGATGGGGTTTCCAGTATGACTGTAGAAGAGTTCCTAGCTACTTCAATGGTCCTTAGAGGATTTTTCCTAAGAAGCAATGGTTATCTTTTTTTCCCGAAAACAGTGCCATTGTTGTCTAGGGGTTGTATCTGTGGTTGCAGTTGAGCACCATTTACTTAAAAAGACCTTTTTATCTAATCATATACAACCCCTTTTAATGGCGTTTTAACTTAAATGGGGTTTTCTCACTACAAGGATTGTTTTTTATGTTAAAGATATTGCAAAAACAAGTCACTTTGCAATATATGTCCATTAACAGTGTCCTACCTATTCTGAGATATCCCCTCTTGTATGGGCTGCATCAGCTCCTCGGGTCACTATAGCTACAGACCTGTTCAGTCTTTCATGATAGGCTGCCAGCACTGGCTGCTATAGCTACAGACCTGGCTTCTACTTCAGCCTAGTGGAAGACAGTAAACACACCCCTGAATTCAAAATGAAACCAAGAAAACTGGACTAAGGTAAGATGAATCAATGTAGTGAGACAACCCCTTTAAAGGGGTGTTACCATCTCAGACAGTTATGGCATATCCTATTCGTATACCATAAATATTTGTGATGAGAACACCCTTTGATCCACACACCAATGGAACACCCTTATGTTGATAAGATATGCCATAAATGTCTGATAGTTGTAGGTCTCACCTTTGGACCCACACCTACTGTGAGAATGGGCCCCATAGAGTCACTGCTCAGTACATGACATGCATCTATCATGAAAAGGGGCCCCTAAAGTCTCCATTCAGACTGGAAAGTCAGTGGTGATTGTGCACTACTTTCCATTCTGCTCTATAAGAGTTTTGAGTACAGCAGATTGTTCTACTCTCTAAATTGAGACTTTTGGGAGCCTGTTGTCACAATGTCTGAGACAGGAATACCTCTTTATAGCAACTTGAGGAATTTAGAACTGTTTAAATTGAAACTCCCTATCTGAAAGCCATTACCTTCACTTTAGCTAAATGATTGACCTTTTAAGGGTGAACTCAGATGTGGCAGAATTATCACAGAGTTTTGGTCCTATTTCCTACCAAAATTCAAGCAAAGAGTTATAAGAGAAGATGCTCCAGAATTGTTGTTTAACAGGGAACATGACATCAAAAATGACCACAGGTCCTCTTTAAATTTCCAAAGCTTGCTTTACCTGCACGGCATACAGTACTCGTGTTTTTTTGGAAATTTTAGGTATTTCACCCTTTGCATTGCAATGTTACACATGGATCCAACCTCATAAAAATGGAAGGCTTCAGGTATTTCCACCTAATATTACTAAGCTCTGCTGCTGATATAATATAGATTTTCTGGATTATCAGAAGTCTAATTCAGGGAATTTCACTCTAGTGTATTTTAATCTCTATGGGTTGAGTAACACACTTTTTTTTCACACTTTTGTTATGGGTTCTGTTTTTAATGGATCGATGACTTATGTGACAAACCCTAAGTTGACCCATTAACCTTTAGGTTTATTTCAGGGTTGTATTTTTGACTTCAATAATTGTGAAAACTACCGAAACCCTGATGGAACGGAACATACTGTGAAGAAATCCTAAAACTACTCATGGTGGCACCTTATAAGGAGTAGGGCATGTGGAGATTCAAAATAGCCTTTTGCAGTCCACGAAGCATCTGCTTATCATAAGGCATTATGGGAAAGGAGCTGAGAAGCTATTGAATGTAACAAATCCTCAATTTGCTTTTGACCCACTGGGTCTTTGGAAAGCAAAAGGCTTGGCTAAATATCCCTTTTGCTGTCCAAATTGAGGATTTGTTACATCCAATAGAGGGCGCTTGAGCTTCTCAGCTCCTTTCCCATAATGCTTTGTGACATGGTGGCACCTTAAAATTAATGGCACATCCTTGTAATGCATGAGTCCTCTTTATCTCCAGAGTGATTACTACTCTTTTTAGGGCCTGTCTTGTAGAGGGGATCCTGAATGGAGTTCCTACCTCTGCCGATCTTAGCGTACCTCAAAAAGGTTGTCTTAACAGGTTTTCCTGAATTAAGGCATCTTTATTATCTCTCACCTGGATGTTCCTGCAGCCTATATAATGAAAACAAATAAAAAAAGACAAATGTTCAAGCTTTATCCTCATGGAAAACAGTAGAAAAAGTCAAGGAGATAAAACTGTAAAACTTGTGCAAAACGGCAAGAAAAGTTCTGTGCACAATATTTTTTTTTAATATAAATGTATTTTTCATTAACACTTCTGGCTCCATGGAGCTTTGGCTCGGACCGGTACATATAAACAGGGCTGACTTTTTTTCCTTTATCTCTTGTCATTGTTATTAATGTGAGAGCAGAAATCATAAGTGAACTAGGTGAGGATGTCACAGTTTTATGATGATTAATGGTTGTGCGAGTGCAGTTACTCCCCAGACCGCTGCTCACATGTGTACATCTTGTGTAAACATTCATATGGAAGATATAATATATATGTCAAACAAAACAAAGCTAGTTATAAAGTAGAAGTAACCTTTAAATCTCAGCAGGAGTCAACATATAAACATGTTAAATCAGTGCAGTAGAGCTTCATAAACAAAACATATGTCATTACTGCCCTATAACACATGCAAGCCAGTGCTAGCAATCTAGAATTTTTCATATTTTTTGACCATGTACAGAAGGGGACTTCAACCTTTGGACCTCCAGTTATTGCAAAACTGCAAGTCCTATCATGCCTTGACTGCAGCAGGCTAACTAGGCACACTGGGAGTCATAGTCTTGCAACAGCTCAAGAGCCACAGTTGAAAGACGCCTGGTGTACAACATTGCTTTGACACGTCTAGGTATCCTTGTAAAAAGTGGCATAAGGGAACGGGTTATGAGGGGCTTATGAGGATATTCAGGTCATGATAAGTCATAACATCATTTGTGATTCCATTACAAATATATAATTGTCTGTGAAAAACATATTTTACTGTGACAGTTATATCGTTTGTTCACCACAGAAGATATAACAAGAGGAGTATGCTTATGTGATAGAGGGAGGTCCCTTATCTAACACCTTTATCTAAAAACTAAAGCAGCTGGAAAGGTGTCTGCCATAGTGGAAGACCTCAAACGTTTGATGTCACGTGGACTGTAATGCTTTAGTTCTCCTAGGGAGGCGCTAAAGGAGAACTAAACACTTGCTGGCAGTTTACAGGTGTTTGCTGAGGGTCTCAAAAGTGGGTTACTGTTATAAGCATATTAATGAGTGACCATTTTAACAAAAAGCATTGTCCAAAGAGGACAAAACCATTAATGTGGATTTACACTTTAGTATTAAAATGAGTGGAGATTAAAATGTGTTATAAAATATCACTTTGAAAGTCCCCATAGGGCTTAGGGCAAGGCTTATTGATCGGTTCTTCAGATGGTTTGCGGTTTTAGGCCGTGTTCACACGGCTTATTTCGCCGCGGATTGGCGCCGTACTCCGCGCCGGATTTGCGCTGCAGTACGGCGCCAATCCGTCGGAGTAATTACGGTAATCCACTGTTCTCATAGAGAACAGTGGATTCCGTCGCTCCTACCCGCTCGGCGAATCCGCCGGGCGGGGAGAAAGTGACATGCACATTATCCAGGCGCAATACGCGCCGTGGATAATGGCAGTCTCTGGGGCCGGCGGGCCCCGCACCCGCCCCTTATTCAAGCCGGAATTGCGAGCGCAATCCGGCTCGCAAATCCGGCGTGAATAAGCCGTGTGAACGGGGCCTTACAAACCGTATGAAAACCGACATGCAATGCTCCCCCATAGACTTAAATAGAAAATCAGCAGTGCAGCAGTCCCCACTTGTGCCCTGTTTTCAGGCAGAACATGAATATGTGGGTGTGAAGGGGGACGGCTTGAATCCGCAAACCGCAGACAAAAGCTTAGGTGCCAAAAAAAAGACTAAATACTGGTCTGTGCCGAGTAAACGCACCCTTAGGCTATGTCTACATAGCATAGAAAAACGTAAATTTTTCCAGCGTTTTTCATTTTCTAAAATTGCTGAAGAAATGACTGAAAAGTCTTCCCACTAGACTTGCATAGTAAAAATGTCCTGTTGTCTCCACACAACGTCTTTTTTCTGCTTGTTTTATTTGCTCGCCATTTTTTTAAACATGTTGCAAAAAAACAACTAAGCAGGGCAAAAAAAATTACTATCGGAGTCTATGTAAAGCGCAGGATGTTTTTTGGCCATTGCAACAAAAAACGCGGTTTCGGCTGTAGTGTCTTTATATTTGTTTTCACCAGTGTGAACACTGTTATACTCTCTCTGTTAATTGATTCCTGGCCAACGCCCATAATCATTGTCTTCCAGCACTTGGCTAGTTAACTTATTTCCTTTTAAGTCTTTTTGATTGACAGCCTTGTATTTCCACCCAGTCTTTTGTTGCTTCCATCCATCACCTCTGTTCTTTGCTCTCTGGTCTGTTATAAAAGGGTTCCTGTGCCATTTCTCATTGCCTGCTATACTGATTACCTTTTGTGCCTGTAAGCTAGCCTGTTGCTCTTTCTTGCTTTACCTGTTACCTGACCTTGGCTATACTTACCGACTATTCCTCTGCTTAAGTGGTTCTGTACTGCTTCTCCCGACTGTTGCTGACCTGGCGAGTTTGACCTTCCGTTATGGTGTTTAGTGTTTGTTTTGTCTGCGTCTCGTGTAATCACCTACTTAGTTTATCTCACAGTCTTCGGTTGGGGCCGACCTGTTAAGGAGTCAGGCACCCCCAAAAGGCATGGATAGTGGGTTAGGGACAGCATCAGGGCCTCACTCAGTCTGCGTCTACTCGTGTACCCCTGACCGGTTCCTCACAGGCAGTGGACAAAAATTTTAATTTTATTATTGTTTTTAGGATTTGGTTTTCAGTTTTTTTTTCATCTACTGCAGTGTATAATTAGCCTTAGTTCATTAACTTCAATTTAAGACAGCTATAATGTTATGATTCGTCTTCTGTTTATAAATTTGTTTGGCGTGGTTGCATGGCCACTGCTTATGTTCTCAGCTGATCAGTCGACCATGCTGTGCAGCCTTTGCTTGTTAAATATGGATTTACTAATTGCTTGGTTTCCTGGTTTTAGACACATGGGGATAACGGAGCTCTGTTCATTTGTGTTTTGTGGTTTAGTTTTATGTCCTATTTCTGTTTATTCCACATCTTTATGTGTATGTAGCCAAGTCCAGTTTTGTTTGATGAAATTCTAGGGCTGTTGTTCTTTCCAGAGGATCTGTGTCCAGTAACCTGCTACATGTTGTGTATCCAGTCATCCAGTTCTGTTGTCTTGTGCCAAGCAGTGTTGTTACACATGACAGCCACTGTATATTGGATCTTTTTTTAAATGAATATTGGTGAATTGTGACAGACATTGCTTTAATGTTTTCATTCTGAGTTATGATAGAGTGGCAGCCGAGTGTTGTTACGGTAGCCTCGGTTGGCAACATACGTCTGAGAACCTGCTAGATTATACGGCATAGCCATTGAGTTGGCATTGACTAAAACAAACCAAAAATTCTTAACATGTGACTAGGTTTGGTCTGTTTTTGGCTATATATGTTGTAGTTGTGTACTACACTACTTCTGTCCCATGAATAAAGTGTTTATGGCTTAAAACAGTCCAAACATAGTCACAAGTTTGGTCTATTTTAGTCTATGGCTATGCAGTGATTATGCCATGATATACATCTGGTTGCTTACTAGCAAACATTCAGACATATTCTGCTGATACTGTATATGGCTATCCTGTATACTGTATATGGCTATGTGAATCCAAGAGTGAATAAAACCCTGCTGAAAGCAAATGTGAACCTTTGTTTCTAGAACTTCTGACAAGTGCTGATACTGCAATGTACCACTCAGAAAGTAAGTAAACTTCCTGAAGTACATGTATTAATCAGATAACAAAGACATTTAATAGTTATTGTACAGCATTAGTATGTTGCTTTTTTCCTGAACGAGATTTACCCTCATTCTAATTGTCTTTGGGGTGACGGGGACTCAATAATCGATTTATGTTTCTCTGAAGTTGAACGGATCCCAGATGCCTTTAAGGCTGCTCTCTTTGTCGATGTAGTATCAAGCCGCACATTAACACTTCACTGAGCATGGACTTGGTAATGCTAATCATATTTATTATATTACAGGTTCACATGTAGCCCGTGGGCTTTAGACATTCCTGAACTGTTTTGACAAATGCAGGAACTCATTATTCCTGAAAAGGCATTTGTTATCCCAAATATTGTTTTAATGCAGTAAAATATAAAAGTAAACTGGATTGTGATGGCAAGCTTTTAGGGTTGGATGGGAGCCAACCACCTGCAATAAGCTTGTAAATAATGGGAGAGACATTGCATGATACATTACTATGGGCATAGCTGCATGTCTTATAGGAACATGATGATACTGTATCACTGCAGATGGGGAAATTTAGGAATGCTCCAAGGCTACAGAGGAAAAACCTATTAGTAAATGCCACATACCCTCTTGGACTGCTAAATAGTAATATCCTGCTTTAAAGCCTATGCTTTGTAAATATAAATATATGATTTTTAATGACCTTTTACATATTAACTATTATGGCCGTTTTAGAGTAGTCTTCTGGTTGGAAACTGTAACAGAACTCCCCACATTCAGCCTATTGCCCTGGCATCTGCTGACTGAAAAATGGTTTTCCAAACAATACTATCATATACTCTTAAAACCATACTACCATACAGAACCCTAAATAACCTTATATCCATACAATGATTATATTATTATTCATAATGCCATGAATAAATAATACCACTATACAAAGAATATAAATATTTCAACTATACAATACCTAATTGAAACATTAATACTATACATAATAAATACTGCCATGCAGTATATAATACTACCTCCATACAGTATATAATGAAAACCTCTAAACATTTTGTCAAGAAGTGTGCTGCAGTCCCTGCTCTGGACCACAGATTCTCTCGTGTCCCTAGCAGCCACTCTGTCACTTCCTCACATCTCCCTACTCCTGCTCTGCTTTCCTCCTCTGCTCCATGCTAGCGCCTGTGTACCCATCCTCTAGGGTAAGTGCCTGCATTTCAGCTCTGTGCCTCTGGCAACCAATAACCAGCCTCTTGTACCTTTATTAGGACACCTCCTCTTGTCTTCCCTGCCAGTTTGTTGGTGTTCCTTCATGAGTGTTTGTGCCTCATTGTAATTCCGTGTTTCCTGGTTTGATACTTCTCACATATTTCTGACTACTCTCTGCCTGCTGTCTGCACCGACCTCCTTGCTTGTGACCAGACTATGCCTCTGCCTGTTCCTCCTGTACCTCGTTGGCACCTCAGCTGTCACCACGAGCAGCCACGTGGTAACAACCATGGAGTTCCCTGCAGCTAAGTCCACCTTCTGGCATTCTCTGGCATGTTGACCCAACAGATGCACCACCTGCCCGTATGACACATTTTATAGTTATGTACTCTGTGTAAGATTTTAGCTCCCATCCATACCCCCATATTAGATAATCCATTTCCTTGGTTAAAGGTTTTATGGCGCATGAGTTCATCTCACCTTCACAACAGTGTTAGTTTAAATATGACCTCAGTAAGCCTTATTTTTCTTTGAGCATAAGGCAACAGGTCAGTGTTCACAAATCCATAACATAAATCCTAGTCTATCTAGCCTCTAACAAAAAATTCATGTCCCTCACTAGCCATGTCCTAAGCCTGCTGCCCAGCACCACAAACAGTAGCATTCATACCAGTGCTTTCTGGTTAAAGCTTCCTCAGGTCAGCACCACCTGCTCTTCTCTAGCCTGGGAGCAAGAGAGCCAGCCACAGGTCAGCAGCTGCCTCCTCTCTGGAGAGCTCACACCTTTTTCAAACAGCTCTCCCAGGTGTCACCTAATGAGCCTAATCAACTCAACACCTGGAGCGGAGATGAACTTGTCCCCACTCCCAATCAGGACCTACTCCAGGTCTTCAAATCAAAATACACAGCAAAAGACACCACATTCTCTGCTTCACATAGTCAAGTGGCAGAATCATGGGAAGTTGTCCTGTTATTAGGGCTGTGTTTTCCATTGGGCAAACTAGTCAGTTGCCCAGGGACCCCATGAGGATTAGTGCCCCAGGCGGTCAAAGCTATACTGATGATATATGTTCTTTGTATAATGGTGTTATTTGGTAACTGTATGACTAACCTTTAGAGGTATCAAACATACAACATTTTCTTATAGCGTTGTGTATGTATTTATATAAAGTGGATTATATACATATACAGTATACATATATATAGCACTCTGTAGGCATCAAGAGACAGATAAACACTGAGAATATTATTTCAGATTCTGCTACATCTTGTGAATATGAAAATCTGAGGCTTTAAGTGCACATTTGTGTTTAAAACTGCGAGGGTTCATCCACCAACCGTAATATGGCCTACTCTAAACAAACTCACTTTTCTTGGTGCCTTTCCAGACCCTCAGCCACTGTTTTGCCGCTGGTCTGCCAGAGAAAACCGGGCATGATCGGGGGTTCTTGTGGGGGGTTAGAGGCGTGGCTTCATGTGGTTTTATATTTGGGCATGATTAGAGGCGTAGCCTGGTGTGACGTCATGTGCTTGGGCAGAGCCCAGTGCACTGCTTTGCCTAGGTGCCCATAATACTGTTAAGGAGGCTCTGCCTGTCACACCATTTTGTACCATATTCTACCAACTAAATACTATATATAAGTATATAACTCATGTTTTAATCTTCAGAGGGTCTCAGGAAATGGACTGAGGCAGTGAAACCCAAACCCTCTACATAGTTTCCTCTGATGATAAGAATATACACATGTATGAAAACAGTCTAGGTCTAAAATTCACTTTGTTGCCCATTGCAACCAATCAGAGTGCTCATTTTGTTTGTCCAGAGCACTATATGAAATGAAAGGGGGAGCTCTGATTGGTTGCTATGGGCAAAAAAGTGAGCTTTAGACCTAGACTGTTTTCATACATGTGGCCCATAGTTTTTAGTAAGTTGTATTATGTTTTTATTCTTTTATTCTGCACTTTAGCCAGGGATGGTTGCATACTTCAGGCAATAAGTGGTGCTCAGATATCTGCACTACTTTATACGTAGCTAAGCACTGCCAGCCAGTACCTGCTTTTTAAACTCCAATCAAAAATTGCAGACACATTGTCTGCCGGCATTGTCCATCTTATCTATATGATAAATACTTATTTGTTGTGATTCAGATGTTACAAACCAGACATGTTCTATGATAATAAAATGCTTTCCATATCCTTAAGCCTCCCTTGTCATGAGTTATGAAGCAATTAAACCCACATCTGCATGTAACAATTTTAATAATACAAATATCATCTTCTTACGAATACTTCTTAAATATCTGCGAAACACGATCTTACATTTTTCTATGGCTCAGCATCTCCAGGAGTAGGACTGAGGATGTCTCCTAAACAATTTAAGTTCTTCTCCATTATGTTCGTATGTGAAATCGGCTCACACCATGGCTTAATTTCCCCAAAGAGACTCCCTCATTAACTAGGAAGAAGCACTTTACGACATTCATGCTTTACAACACACTGATGATTTGGAACATACAGGAGAAATAAATTATATTACTGAGAATTTTTACCTTGTCTGTGAAAATGATGAAATCGTCATTTTTTGCCATGGTGCAAATCTCTGTGTTTCTTCATGTTGTAAAATTGTTATTAAATCCTTCATTACTCATAAATGACCATTCATTAATCATTTTTTCGGTTCTGACCTGCAATAATCTTGTTTTCAATAAAAGTCAGGGTTGTCATTTCATTTCGGAATGAAATAGTAATAAACTCCATCATAACCATTCCATTGTCAGATGTCACCAGGCTGTGCCATAGTTGCATCAAATGGCCCAACTAGTGTTATGGCTTGTAAATGTCAATCAACCAAAATAATTAATGGTGAACCTTCTGATAAAGACAAATTCATAAATAGGCAATGACTTATAAAAATCCTGTAGCTAATGCGAACATATGGTAATTTTAGGTTCATGCTTAAAGGGAATGTGTCATCAAAAAATGACTTCTTGTTTTACTCACATTTTATGTTAAACACATTTTTTAGGAATTTTTGGTTATTTTTTTTCAATTTTCCAGATCACTTTCAATATTTTTTTAATAATTCTTAAGTCCTGCAGTTTTCACTTTGGCCACTAGGCCTAATAATCGTCTGACACTTCCTGTTCTGTGTAGAGAGCTTTTCAGCAGTCTGCTCATTATCAGTAAAAGCAGGGTCACACTGAAAGGAGACACCAATGTGTACAGATAACACAGAATCCGCCAGTCACAAGAGGAGATGGTCACAGCTGACCCTCTCCCCTCCCTTCACAGTGATTTCTTACAAGGTCACACAGCATGACTAGAAAACTCTTCTATACAAGTCTATGGGACAGAATCTGTATTAAGAATCCTATGTGCATGAAGCTGCTGTAAAGTATCTTTCTGACTGCTGTTAAAGCAGTGCAAGCAAGAATGTCTTCCCCACAGTCATAAATAGATGGCAGAATTGAGAAATCTACAATCAGGAAATAAAAAAAAAGGAAAATATGGATCAGGAGCTTGATTTAATAAGTATTAAAAAAAAAAAATTGGTGACAGATTCTCTTTAAGCTTTCATTGGAACTTAGACTTCTCATTGACTCTCAGAATTTATATTTATCATGGGGAGATTGAAAGATTCTCCCACTACACAATTATTACATAATTAGACTCTGCATGTCCAACTAATGCTATTGTGAAGAACACTTTAACAAGGCTGGAAAACAACTTTTTGTTTTAGGTTTTTACAAGTTAGATGCCATCCACAGCAAACCCTGGCAGCACTAAAACAAAGGTGCTGTACAGCGGTGGGCAAGAAAATGAAAAATACTGTAACAGCAGGCACACCTAGTGAGCATTCACATACATAAAGATACTTTACTGTATTATTTTCCTTAGTGTAAATATGTTTGAATGGATTTTGAAAAGGAAAAAAAGATATGGGGTTATTATCTTGGTCATGTGTAGCTCAACATTTGTCCACTTTTCTAGCTTTAGAATTTTTCATATTATTCATATTTCCTACAACATTTTTTACTGTTTCTGTATTGTGATCATTGCTGAACACATCCTGTAATGCCTAAGATGTTTTCCATGACATCCAAGTTTAAAATATACCTTCAGTGTTGCTGATGTCTCCCAACGAAAGATAAAGACATGCAACTAGGAGATCTGTAAAGGGTAACGATCAAATGGCAGAAGTGTATGGTTGTTTGTGGTTACAGAGCCATGCAGGGTCCAACCATCTTATTTCAAATTAATCAAGAAGTGCAAATGGTGGAATCACTGGAGGTACACTATATTGTATTATGTCAAGTAAAGGTTATACCAGGGCCAGGAATCACACACTTGATGACAATCCTGCAGACCAAGCTACATTATGCGGGGGATTTTTGTAAATACTGCGCCTAAGTGTCTGTTTTTTTGACCGTGTGAGATGTTTCTGCCACCAAAGAAGAGCAAAATATCTGTGAGATAAACTAATACAACTACTAATTTAATTGTCTTATTTCTCCTCCATTTTCATCCCTCCACTTTTTACACCTACATTAGTCATAAAATATATTTTGAAGGCAAGAAGTTTTTTATTTATTTTTCTTTAATTCATAAACTTGCTCCTCCTTCCTCACTGATGCCCATGGTAACTGCCTACTCCTCATTTTTGCTCTGCTTGGGCCATAGTCAGCTGCTATTATAACTATGCTTATGATCCAGTCTTGTGTTTTATGGAGAAATCCACTAGTTGGCTAGATAGAGTAACAGCCATCATCAAGCTTCACCACCTGCCTTCTGAAACAAGTGCAATAACATTTTGCATACAATCTTTATATCATCAGATCTGTTCTTTTCATTAATGGTTTTGACTTATACTCACCCTTTAATAATCATGCATTCTCCCATAACCTTGTGAATTTGGAGTGGACTGCAAAAAAGTTCGTCTAGTGAGCTACTGACCTTCTGGCCAGCTCCAGGGTTGTGAGCTGTCAGTAGAACGTGTCTTTAGATACAATAGAGAATTGAAACCTCTCTTACCTCCCAGTACAACTCTCTGACACGCCAAGGCCATAAAACATGATCACTTGCAATCTAGGGAATATGACTATAGAGGGGCTAATGTTTAATCCAAGCCTGCTGCATCCATCCTCAGGTGTTTGCAGCAGGTGTGGACAGCGGCACTCCTCACATCTGCAGAGTGATACGTGATATTTGCAGGGGATATAAGAGCAGATCTTGTTTAGAGTTCTGTACAATTGATGTATTTTCACCTTAGGCATATATTGTCTTTATTTTCCAGAGAACTCATCATATTTGGATTTTCATATGTCAGTTTACTCCATACTTCCTGTCTTTTATGTTCCCAATTTCTGGTCATTTTTCTTTGTGCACGGTTAATCATCGTGGTGAACCTCTCCATGCACTATACACACTGTTTGCCCAGAAAATTTAGAGTATGTACTTAGGAGATTAATATCCAGACTGCATAATCCTGTGTCTTCTCTTGGAAAACAGTCCTGCCAGTGAAGTCTTTAAAGCCAGCACTGCGCATTATTGTTGCAACTAGAAATTTGGTCCAGAAGGGAATTATGCCTATCAGTTGCACATCTCTTAGATAAGGCAGGTATTTATGGCTCTCATTCAGTGATGCCAGGTACAGATAAGGACATTAATTCTCCTTGGCTCTGTTTATTTGAGCCAAGGACACAACACAGGGGAATTGCGCAAGTCTCTGAAGCGTATTTTTGGAGATATTCTGGCAAGTTCATTGTGAAGTCAGGTTACTGTACATGATGACAGGAGGCTTTGTTATCACTGAATTAGTAGGTTATAACTCACTTGACTTAAAGCCATTATATTAGGCCCTTTGGTTAATTTTAATAGCCTTAAAGGTGCCACACACATGGTACGGAGTTTAATAATGCATATTCCATGGGGATTGCACTGGTGTTCTGAATAGTGATATATGTATTAGTTATCTTCACTGTCTTGGTAGGTTTTTAGTTTTCAGATGAAGCAAAACGTCCACCTTAATGTTTTCAGTAAATATGGTTTAGTCTCTGTCACCGAATCTGCAGCATGGATTCCCTTATTGCGTCAAGGAGGATGTAAGCAGATGTATATTTTGGATGATTGACTGAAGCCAAACTATTTAGACCAGTAAGCGATGTGAATCTATGTTGTCTGCTATTGTTTCAACCTTTGTATACAGCATATTTGTGCTATCTGACCTTTATAGGGGTTATATATCTAATGGAATAATATTCAAGTAGTGAAGTATAGCCTAATGCCTCTTTTTGGTTGGGTCCTTGATAACTTAGGGTTAACGATTTGGAATCGAATTTTCAGTTCGTAGTTGACTTTGCCATTTTCCAAATTCGAATATTTTATGGTGATATATTATGCGTTACCCTTTTCTTAGGACTAATAACCTCTAACCCATTTATCGACATCTTTATAGGTGTCTGACATTTTGCTGACTCAAATGCTGTATTATACAATGTAATTTGCTATTCTCCACTGGCTATTATTATAGTTGTATGTGCATTTTATTTTAATTTGTGCTTTCTATATGATTTAACATATGGGACTTTTACCATTTGATGTTTGGTTACTAATAAACCTGCTATACTGTATTTTGGTTTTGACCTTATGTTGGATTATTATGGTGTTAGAGACATTATGGGGACCAGCCTGAAGTCAGGGTCACCCTTCTTGTGGCGAGTGTCCAGCTTAGGTAGAAATAAGTGAGATGGGGGTGAAAGTGGAGGTTTTGTCTTGTCCATGTGTTGCTATCCATTAAAAAGTATTTATTGAAAGTTGTATTTTGAATCTAGAATGTCCTAGGTCAACAGACCTTGTAGTCCATGGTTTAAATATGGTTGGTCTATAATTATTATTGACAGTGCATATTACTTTTATTTTATGTATTTGCTAAAGAGTGTGCTTCATTGAGTTGGCCATTGGCATACCATATATCATTTATATTAGTTGTCATGTGGACAACTCTAACCTTTAATACAGCAACCCTGCAACCAGCTAATTTTGCCACTTGTTCATGGTAAGTAAAATATTACATGCCATTGACAGCATTTATGTACTTTGGCTCATAAAGGGATGTTCCAATCAGAGGATCCCCTTGATTACTACTCTTTGCTGTAATAGGAGATTTGTAAAGAAGTTGCCCAAGTTCAAACGTACACGTTTCCCATCGGAAACCAAACCGATGTACCCGAGAAACTGAACTGTTATCAGATGTAGTTCACTTCTAGTATGTACCACATGAATCACCAAGGGTCTGCTGGGTGTTCCTCTATGTGTGAAGTGTCCTGAGGCATTGATAGAAATCCTTTCCAAATGTTAGATATTGCAGGAGTCAAGTGTTAAGGAGAAGGGTTTTGAAGGATTTGCCACCAATAACTCAGGACACACATGAATGAAGGAACGCTCAGCAGACCCTTTTGGGGACATGTATGAAAACTGTCTTGGTCTAAGACTTTGTTTGTTGCCCATAGCAACCAGTCAGAGCTCCCCTTTTATTCCATATAATGCTCTGAAAAAATGAAAGGGGAACTCTGGTTGCTATGAGCAACAAAGAAAGTCTTAGACCTAGACAATTTTCATACATGTGGCCCTTTGATTCTTCTGCATGTGTTGCATGAGAGAAAAGATTGTTAAGTTCATCACCACAGATATGCTTGGTTTATAATAATGATTATGTCTCAAAATTGATTCCCCAGCTCCTATATACCGTAGCACAACTTTAAATGTATCATTGCAATAGTAGAATGAATTGTTACATATACATACTAAATAATGATAAATACTAGGAGCGACATGTCAGAAAAGAGGCGCTTCCATGCCAGTTTTAGGCTATGTCTACACTGCTTAGGAAAACGATCGTATCTTCAGTGCTTTTCGTTTTTTAAAAGCACCGAAGATACGATCGTTCCTGTAGCCCCATAGACGGCAATAGGAATGACGAGCTGCAGTCTACACAGCTCGTCTTTTCTCCGCTCGTCTTCTGGCGCCAGCGTATTACACAACATGTTGTATAATACGCCGGCTCTTCTCATTTTCTTGCCATCTTCTCATACAAAGCGTGACAAAAACCGCGGCCCTGCATCAGAGAAAAAACGGCCGCTTTTGGGCCATTTTTTGTCCGTGTAGACATAGCCTTAAGGTGCATTAAATGAGTGTATAATGCGCCTGAATAAATAAACCTGTCAAAAGTTTGGTGTCTGGTATTCCTTGTATGGCATTTTAATGCGCCTAATATAGGCATATACCAAATAAAATAGGGCATAGTTTATCATTGCTAGCATATTTGATGTGCCTACTTTAGTAATGTAAAAAGTTATGGTGTACAACAGTTTATTTCTATAGAATATACAGCGTCAACAATTTTTTTGGTGCAAAATACACCACAAAAATGTTGCAGCCCTAATGGGACATGTCGCCCTAGAACTTTATCACACAGTTATTATTATCTAGAACGTCTATATTTTTCTTGCAACTGTGGAAGCTGCTACATTGTTTTTTTATGTTATAATCTTTGCCTTTTATTGATCACTGAGTAAAACCATCTAAAACATGGTGAAAGTAAAGATAACGGGCTTATCAGCATCATTGGTATTTTCTATTATTTATTCCCTTTTTACAGCCTCTTAAAAGTTTGATGAATGAGATTTTTCTGGCCAAATCAAATACTCAGAATTTTATTCTGTATGTTAGATTGTATTTAGTTTTCTTTTTTGGTCCGCCAGCTTAGAATGTGCTCTGACTTATCTGTGCCCAAAGTGTACTTATACCCTGGCTTCCAGAGCCTGACAGATGAATGGTTCCTATTATTTGGCACAATGGTTGACATAGATTTTGTTCAAATTGGGCTGATGATCTCCATTAAGGGGTCAAGTTTCTGCTCCAGGTATCTTTGCAGGGAAGATGGATGATTTAAAGGCTTTATTTTCCGTTGTAGTTAGACTCTCATGGCAGCAAGATCATCAGACTCAGCACAAGATTAATTGTTTCTCTGTGGAATCTGACTTCAGACAAGAATGCCTCAGTATCTACTCCCTTAAAACCATTTATGTTTAGGTATTTTCTTACATGGAAAGTTACAGTAGCTTTTAGAATCAAACAGCCTTGACCCTTTGAGTCATATTTAGCACCGAACCT
This sequence comes from Phyllomedusa bahiana, assembly GCA_025379985.1. Classification (NCBI taxonomy): domain Eukaryota; kingdom Metazoa; phylum Chordata; class Amphibia; order Anura; family Hylidae; genus Phyllomedusa; species Phyllomedusa bahiana. The sequence continues at coordinate 146,661 of JAODAL010002415.1, read as the reverse complement.
CTCTTTTGACCTGTGCAGTGCTGAAAAAGCTGTGCTCAACCAAAGGGGTTAATCATGCACTGTTTGCACAGGCTCTTTGCTTCGCTTGGTTTTCAGTGCTGAACATCTTTGGTTAATGTTATACCACAATGATAATAACAGGCATATAGTAATATCATTAGTTATGCAATATTATAACTCTGGAAACTAGATATCTGACTATAAGTTGTCCAAGAGTTTAAAAATGTTGTTGTATTATAGTTTACTTTAATCATATACCTGTGCACTGACTTACTCTGTACAAGCCATTGCTTGTTGTAGGTAATTAGTGTTGTGCTTTGGATTGAGATCAATGCCAAATTCAACCTAAATCTAAGCAATTCGATTCGGGTAGGCTTGAATCAAATTTTGGCCCAAATCACCAAATAATCAACCCTAAATAGGTTCTAGAATTATAGTTAGGGTTTTTAGGAATTATACAGGTTTAACTTACCTTTCCGCATCTCTCTATGCTTCTTTTGCTGTGGCATCACTTGTGCCGAGGTTATCCTTATGTTTTGGGAACTGGATGTGACATTAGGGGTGATGCTCAACATCCAACATCATGTCTGACATCACGTCCATTTTCCTTAGGAATAACCTAGGTTAGTGTCACACGTGTAATGCAGGGGTGGATTCGCTGGACCACCACAAGCAAAGATAGTTAAGCCACGCCAGGGAGCAGAGTCTAAGTAGCCCCTGGTTTTCACCAGAGCCTGCCGCAAAGCGGGATGGACTTGCTGCAGCATGAGGCTACCAGGTCGCTACCCCTGACGTGACCTGCTTGCGATGGCGGCCGGGGTACAGCATGGTACAAAATCATAATCCAGAGGCGTAGTCGGGGACAGGCAGAAGGTCAGGGCAGGTGGCAGAGGTTCGTGGTCAGAGACAGGCAGACAGCCAGGGCAGGCGGCAAACAGGCAAGGTCAGGAAACGTAAGCAAAGCGGACTGGTACACGGGTAATCAATACGGACTCCAACACTCTCAAAAGTTACTGAACACACACCAACGAACTGGCAGAGAGTGCTGGGGGCGTGTTCCTTAAATAGAACCAGCACCCGGCAAAAGACCAATTACCGGGACGCTGGCCCATTAAATCCAGAGAAGTTGTCGCGCGCGCGCCCTAAGCAGCGGGCACGCGCGCGGCGGCCGGAACAGGCAGGCGCAGCATTCACAGGATCGTGGACGGGTAAGTGAGCCGACGCTGGGACCCAGGCAGCAGGGGGATGGTCGTGGGCAGCTGCGGCACCCGCGCCTGACCCCCCTTTTAGGTCCCCCCCTCTTTTTTCGGAACCTAGAGAGAAGGTCAGGAGACAGGTTGGCCCCAGGTACCCACGAACGCTCCTCCGGCCCAAACCCCTTCCAGTCAATAAGAAAGAACCGCTTCCCCCTCACTGTCTTCTGTGCCAGCACCTCCTTGACCTCAAAGATGTTATCAGAATTGGCCACAGGCGAAGGCGAGACAGATCTACGGTAGAAGCGGTTCAGCAGCACCGGCTTGTGGAGAGAGACATGAAAGGCGGTCGGGATACGCAGGGTAGGAGGCAAGCGGAGCTTGTAGGACACTGGGTTCAGTCGCCGAAGCACCACAAATGGACCCAAGTATTTAGGGCCTAACTTGTAGCTGGGCACCTTGATGCGGATGTTCCTGGTGGACAACCAAACCTATCGCCTGGCTCAAATAGGGGCGGGGACCTACGATACCTGTCAGCATGAAGTTTGGTGCAAGCAGAAGCCCGTAGCAGGGCCTATCGTGTGACCTGCCAGAGAGCCTTGATGTCCTTTACTTGGGCATCCACGGCAGGGACATGACACGAGGTGGCTAGGGGGGGAGGCGGGCGGGGATGTAACCCAAAGACGACAAAAAAGGGGGAGGCCCCAGTGGATTCCGAATCTAAAGAGTTATAGGAAAACTCTGCCCAGGGGAGGAGATCGGACCAGTTATCATGATGAGCGGACACAAAATGCCGCAAGTAGGTACCCAACACCTGGTTAACCCGCTCTACATGCCCGTTAGTCTGAGGGTGGTATGCAGATGAGAAGTCTAGCTGAACCTGCAATTGACCACACAGAGCCCGCCAAAATTTAGCAATAAACTGGACTCCCCTATCAGAGACAATATGCAAAGGGAGACCGTGCAAACGGAAAACATGACTGAAAAAATGTTGGGCCACCTGGGGGGCAGAGGGTTACCCAGGCAGAGGGATAAAGTGAGCCATCTTGGAGAAACAATCGGTCACCACCCAGATGACCGTGTTTCCAGATGAGGGTGGGAGATCTGTAACAAAGTCCATGGGTCCAGGGTTTTTCCGACACAGGGAGAGGCTGAAGATGGCCCGCGGGTTTGAGACGAGGGACCTTATTACGGGCACAGGAGGTGCAGGCCAGAACAAAGTCCCTGACATCTTGAGTGAGGGTGGCCCACCAGTAATAACGGGAGACCAGTTGTAGAGATCTATGGACTCCTGGATGCCCAGCTGTACGAGAAGAATGTCCCCACTTCAGGATTCTAGGCCGCAAGGCAGGACACACATACGTCTTCCCGGGAGGTAAGTGTTGAAGATCCATGGGGGCAGCCGTGATGAGTCGTTCAGGGGGGACTATGTTCTGTGGAGGAGACTCAAGACCCACCGTATCTGAAGAGCGGGATAGAGCGTCAGCTTTGACGTTTTTCCCGGCTGGCTGAAAATGTAGAAGGAAGTCAAAACGGGCAAAAAAGAGCGACCACCTGGCTTGCCGGGGATTCAGGCGTTGAGCTGACTGAAGATATAGAGGTTCTTATGGTCGTGAAGATGTTAATAGGGTGGCGAGCCCCCTCCAGCAGGTAACGCCATTCTTCTAGAGCCAACTTTATGGCCAGTAATTCGCGATCACCAACGGTATAATTCTTCTCGGCAGGAGAGAAAGTTTTGGAGAAAAAGTCACAAGTATGCAGTTTACCTGAGGAGGATCTCTGCAGGAGGACAGCGCCGGCACCCACAGAAGACGCGTCCACTTCCAGAATAAATGGGCGGTTAGGGTCCAGGCGAAACAGGACAGGAGCAGACGAGAATGCAGATTTGAGACGGTGGAAGGCTTCTTGAGCTTCTGGGGGCAAAGATTTGGGATTGGCGTTTTTCTTAGTTAGAGCAACCAAGGGAGCCACAAGCGTAGAGAAGTGTGGGATAAATTTTCTATAATGATTGGCGAATCCCAAAAAATGTTGAATGGCCCGAAGGCCCACCGGTTGTGGCTACTGTAAAACTGCGGAGAGTTTTGAAGGATCCATCCGGAGACCCTTGTCAGAAACGATGTACCCTAAGAAGGGTAAGCTGGTACGCTCAAAGAGACACTTCTCTGGTTTGGCAAAAAGCTGATGGGTGCGGAGTCGCCTGAGGACCTGGCGGACATGGTGGCGATGAGTCTCGAGATCAGGAGAAAAAATTAGAATATCGTCCAAGTAAACAATAACCCAGACGTAGAGTAGATCCCGGAAGATCTCGTTGAGAAAATTCTGAAACACAGCAGGAGTGTTGCAGAGACCGAATGGCATAACAAGATACTCGAAGTGGCCATCCCGCATGTTAAACGCCGTCTTCCACTCATCGCCTTCTCAAATTCGAATCAGGTTATAAGCACCGTGTAGTTCCCGGTTGGAAAAGATTTTTGCGCCACACAGGCGGTCGAAAAGTTCTGATATCAAGGGTAGAGGGTAGCGGTTCTTTACCGTAATTTTATTTAAGCCCCGATAGTCGATGCAGGGCCGGAGAGACCCGTCTTTTTTCTCCACGATAAAGAAGCCGGCTCCTTACGACTTACGACTGAAGCCTTTACGGTGGTTCTCAATGAGGTACTCAGACATAGCCTTACTCTCCAGGATGGAGAGGGGATAGACCCAGCCCCGGGGAGGAGTACAGCCAGGTTGTAGATCTATGGAACAATCATAAGGCCGGTGTGGAGGAAGAGTTTTGGCTTGTCTTTCCGAAAAGACGTCAGCAAAGTCCCAGTATGACGTAGGTAGGCCTGGTGGAGGCTTGGTAGATTTCAGGGAGGCGACCTGAGGAGCAGGTTGCGGCTTCGACAGACAACGCAAGAGACACGCGGAACCCCAACACATGACTTCCCCTGTGCTCCAGTCCAAGGTCGGGGTATGGTCCTGCAACCATGGAAGGCCCAGAAGGATTTCAGACGAGGATCGAGGCAGGACAAGAAGTTGCAAAGTCTCCTTGTGAAAAACCCCAATCTGCAAGGTGAGGGGAGCAGTGTGGAAGCGGATAGCGTCCTTAAGGCATTCGCCACTGACCGACGAGACAAACATAGGTTTCTGCAACGGAATCACTGGGAGACGAAACCTGGTCACAAGTTCGTGGCTTATGAAATTTCCTGCAGATCCTGAATCAATAAAGACGGTGGCCTGAAAGGTGCTGTCCGGTGAAAAACCAATACATACGGGCATGGTGAGACGCGGAAAGGCTCTATGACACCTAGGGTTGCCTCTCCTACGAGCCCTAGGTGCGGAAGTTTCCCGAGCGCACCGGACAGTCGCCAAATAAATGGCCAGAGCCGCCACAATAGAAACACAGCTGCTTCTGGCGACACTGTAAACGTTCCTCCTAGGACAGGTGGGTTCTCTCAACCTGCATAGGTTCTTCCTCGGAAATCATCAGAGGTGGGAGAGGTGGCAGCTGGAACGTGGGAGCCAAGCGGGGTAAACGGCGTGGACGGATGACCTCCCATTGAAGGCGGAGCTCTTGTTGCCTTTCGGCGAACTGAATATATCGACTCGAGTGGCTAAATGGATTAAGTCATCCAAAGCAGCTGGTAGATCCCGAGCGGCGAGCTCATCCTTGATTCGTCCCGAGAGACCTTGCCAGAACGTCGCCACCAAAGCTTCGTTATTCCAGTCCAGCTCCGAAGCGAGAGTGCGAAACTGCACCGAATACTGACCGACCGTGGTGTCGCCCTGACGCAGCCGGAGCAGTGCAGCGGCGGCCGAAGAAGTACGGCCTTGTTCCTCACAGACCGTGCGGAACCCCCGAAGGAAGGTTTGGAGGTCAGCTGTTAGAGGATCCCCTCGATCCCATAGTGGCGTGGCCCAAGCCAAGGCTTCTCCAGACGAGGCTGATTATGAAGGCCACCTTGGCACGCTCTGTAGGGAATTGATGCCCCATCATCTCGAGGTGGATGGAGCACTGGCTGATGACCCAACAGCATTTCTTGGGGTCTCCATCATAGCGTGAGGGGAGAGGCAGATGCAGAGAGGGTCCCGAAGCCGGAGCAGGTAGAGAAATGGATGCCGGAGCAACGGATGCAGGTGCGGCGGCGGCAACCGGTGGAGGTAGACGAGCCGCAAGGTTCTGCATCATGGCAGCTAGCTGGTCAATACGTTGGCTCTGCTGGGCGACTGCCGTCGTGACATCCTGGAGGTCCGGCAGAGGTACCCTGGCGGAATCCATGGGCAGTTCGTACTGTAATGGGGTAGATTCGCTGGACCACCACAAGCGATGATAGTTAAGCCACGCCAGGGAGCGGAGTCTAAGTAGCCCCCGGTTTTCACCAGAGCCCGCCGCAAAGCGGGATGAACTTGCTGCGGCGGGAGGCTACCAGGTCGCTACCCCTTATATGACTTGCTTGCAATGGCAGCCGGGGTACAGCGTGGTACAAAATCGTAATCCAGAGGCGTATTCGGGGACAGGCAGAAGGTCAGGGCAGGCGGCAGAGGTTCGTGGTCAGAGACAGGCAGATGGTCTGGGCAGGCGGCAAACAGGCAAGGTCAGGAAACGTAAGCAAAGCGGACTGGTACACGGGTAATCAATACAGACTCCAACACTCTCAAAAGTTACTGAACACACACTGAACACACACCAATGAACTGGCAGAGAGTGCTGGGGGCATGTTCCTTAAATAGAACCAGCGCCCGGCAAAAGACCAATTACCGGGACGCTGGCCCTTTAAATCCAGAGAAGCTGTCGCGCGCGTGCCCTAAGCAGCGAGCACGCGCACGCCGGCCGGGACAGGCAGGCACAGCGTTCACAGGATCGTGGATGGGTAAGTGAGACGGCGCCGGGACCCGGGCAGCAGGGGGATGGTCGCCGGCAGCCGCGGCACCCGCGCCGGACCCCCTGCGGGCAGGGGGGCGACCGCGGTGAGTAGCGGCGCCCACGACCCCCTTGACAACAAGAAGTGAAACCATGGCAGAACTGACCTTGAAAGGCCTGGAGCTACGTTTTTAACCCCCAAAACACCTTAAAAACTGAACCTATCTTTAGGTTAACGTTATAGTTAGTGTTATGGATAGGGCTACAGAAGGTTTGGGAATTAAATGGGGCAACAGTGGAGAAATTAAGAGTTTCTCCCCTGTCTATTTCTTTAAAACTCACTAGGATGGATTTATCAATACTGTCTAACTCTTGGACAATGTAAAGTTAGACTAGATAGTCCTACAATGCACCACATTTATCATAGTGTTGATAAATCAGTCGCATGTTAGAACACTCTAGTCTAATGTATACAGTACCTTTAGCTTTATACCATTTTATACCACTAACTGCGGCAACATTTTGGCACATTGTATGACACATGCTAAGCCACACCTCTTTCTAAAACCAAACGTTCTTTACTGGGCAATGTACAGAAGTGTCTACAAACTGTCTAAAACATATTATAAATGTGGTGTAAATCTTGTACGTAATTATTTTTGGCCTAAATTGTCTCATAATTCTGTCACAAATGGCTTGCCAAATATGCCCTATTGTCTGGTAAAGTGCAAAAAGTACAAGGCATGTATGCCAACTTATCGGCACAAAGTGAGCCTAAATTTGTTTTTTTTAGCCAAAGCATCAATTCATTACAAAGAAGTATGATGCTTTGCTTTATATGTTTCCTTCTTTTAGGTTCTACTGGCTTTAACTGCAAAAAAAAAAAATGCATTGGCAACTGCAAAAAAAGACCCTGCTCAATTTGCTGCATTAATGTATTTAGCATTGCTGAGATAGGTCCCCGTTTAGTTCTGCACTGGTCTGACTAAACTTGTCAACTAATTTTGACACATTTTTTCTCTAAGCCTAACCCCAATCATAACCATAACCCTATGTTGGTGTTAGGTTTATTTATTTATTTTTTATGTGGCAGTAAGGGTATGTTCACACAGCTAATTTATGCACGCATTTCGCTGCGTATTTGTGCTCTAATATGAGCAAGATTCGTGCTGAAATTACAGTAATCTATAGTTCTCATAGAGAACTATGGATTACGCCTCCTCTCCCCGTGCGTACAATCCGAGCATGTCAATTACTTGCGGCGAATATGCGCCGCGAGTAATGTATGTCAATGGGGCAGGCGAGCTGCCGACCCCTCCGCACCGCGGGAGTACGCGCTGATTAGCGCCACTCCCAAATCACCCGACATAATTGCAGCTGTACTGGACACGCCGCAATTACGCTGTGTGAACATAGCTTAAGGGTTAACTTACCACTCTGTGACATTTCTAGTGTAACATCACTTCCTGTCCAATGTCCCGTCTATAATCACTTACGGTTACTATAACACAAAGGTAACCCCTCTGTTGTGCAAACTGGAAGTGACATCAGATGTCGTTCTGCAAGTACCACTGGACTAGAAGCATTGAAGTAGAAGTACCCTTAGTCTGAAAAAAACCCTAACCTCCAACTTAAGGTTAATGTTTTTTCTCGATTTTCACCTAAATTCAATATGGCCTGACCCAAAGAAATGCGCTGAAATTCAGTTTGAATTTGACATCAACCAAAATGCTAAGTGCAGGACTAGGTATATTAACTAACTAGTCGCAGAGTTGTTTAAAACCTGTCATAAGTGTAAGGGGTCGTTTACACGGCACAGGACAAATACCGGTCGCTTTATCCACAGGGGGATGGCTTTTCTCCGTGATTAGCAGAGAAAAGCCCTCCCCCTTCACATAGACCAAAAACCAGTCGGAAGAATGAACATAGTCTATGTTTTTTCGGATTGCCGGCGTTCTGAAAAACCGCCGGGCAGAAAATCCGTACAGTGGGGATCGCTGCACGGATTTTCCATTAAGGTCCGTGATAAAGTTTAGCAGCCAGTTTACAGCTGTTTTTCAAAACCGAAAACCGGCTGAAAAACCGGCTAAGAAACCTGACCGTGGGGACAAGGCCTAAGGCATCTTATTGACATAGGTAGTTTCTCTAGTGTCTTGAGGTTATGCTCCACCAATGTATAATCACATAGAGGAGAGGACAAAAAATAATTGAACTTTTCTATTAATGTGATGAACCTTTATCTATAAGGAGACAGAATACGAGGCATTTCCTCTTTGTTTATAACCATTGTAGACCGGGAATCTGTGATAGCTGACTTATTACACCATAAAACCGAGGCTTTGTTAACTATTTTTCTATTCGATAAATGCCTGAAATCTAAACAGATACTAAAATATTTCTTAAATTCCAGGAAATCTGCCCGCGGTACGTAATTCCTTGAATCATCTCCGCTTTTGCAAACAACCAAATTTATGGCTGTATGAACAATTGTAAATGTCTGTGGTCTCCTATTTACATGTTACAAATTTCAACGAAGATAGTTTTAAGGGACATTTAACTTCAGCATTACTGATTAAAAGGAAGGTTTACCCCTGTCCAAAAGAGATTTTATTCTGAAGCAATTCTCTCAGTAACTTCAAGAACATGTTTTTCCTTTTCCACAATTTTAACTAGATTAGACAATGTTAAAAGGAGTTGTAAAGGATTAAAAAAATACGGTTCCATGAACACATCTTTCCATGAGTTGTGGCTGATTTCTGGGGCTGAGCTGCAATACCACCCATTACCTGTGAACCCATGTGGCACTAATGGGGGTACAAAGCAGCTGTTTTTTTTCTAATCCTGGACAGGAGCATTCAATTTGGTGGAACAAAGGGTTAAGAGGTTTACTGATATTAATGGATACAAATTACTCCATGTATCTTTTAGCTTAGATTTCATCTGGTTTTAGAAGACCATATGACCATATTTTCGAAGCAGAATTATGGCTGCAAACCCTTGAATTTATGTAGCTCTACTGAACTGAATTTTTCTAGGATTCATAGTGAACTCATTTGAGCTTAATAAAATGTGAGAGTGAATATTAAAATCATAGTATGCTGAGGTGACTTGTTATATTCTTAATAATGGATAGTAAAGGGTGGATTTTTCCTTGTAATATATATCTCAGCTGCTCCAAAAGCTCCCATTAAAGAGACAGTGGATCCTTGTGACCATTACTGATTGAATACGATTTTCCTGTAATTGTTATCTTGCGTTGTGCAGCTTGAGAACTGTACCATATACTACATACATCAGTCAGCAAGCTATGTCAATCAGTATTTGAGTTATACAGCAATGTGCCCCTGCATCTGGAGTGTCTAAAACAGTGACGTTGCACTTATTTCCAGTATCACAATGGTGCAACTGCAACATCCCTATACAGTGCCAGAAAAAATACCCCCCAAACTGTAAAACAGAAAGTCCTCCCACAGTGTCAGCCACAGATAGCACCAATATACAGTTGAGTCACATTATTATGATCACTACCTACTTTAAATGTCGGCAGCAAGTTGCTCATAAAGGAAGTCCCATGTTATGAGCTGGCTTGGTAAGTATATAAAGTGTGCAATTGGCTGTCTGCACATATATCCCTCGCCCTGTGGCGTAGCTACAGGGGTTGCAATGGTTACACTTATGACTGGGTCCCTGAACACCTCACCTACAGTTCCATTACTGCGTCGATGCAGTGATGGCTAATTCCCCAAGACCAAGGTGATAAAGTGACTAAAAAAATGAGGTACTCCTATTTGTAACTAGAATGCTTCTCTAAGCCGCCTTCACATCGATCCATATCCCATATCACATAGCTTCTTGACCAGAATGTGATCCTTGTGACTTCAACTGGTTTTGTGCTAGTAGCTCCTGGTTTTAACTTGAGTCACAGTCCCTAATATGGCTACCAGTAGGCAGCTGGCAGGAATGTGCTTACAGTATTAGGACTGGAGTGTGGACACAACACTATAGAACAACAAGTTTCAAACATGGTCTCCAAAATGTCAAGGCAGAAGCACAGGCAAGGAGCTGGTCAGCTTGGAACAAAAAGACAACTTAGAACAGACATGGAACAGGACAACCACACAAGATACAGCAGCTGGACGCAACCAGAATAGTGGCAGTAATGTACTAACACATAGGTTATGAGGGAACTATCTGGGTTTATATAGCATCGGAAATACTTTATAATACAATTAGTTGCAGTACAACATTTGGAGTGAGGGATAAGCTCTGTGGGTCACCTATGGTCCTACCTAATGTCTGGATGTTTTGAGAAGAATGTGGGGGGACTTAAAGGGGTTGTCTCACTACATTGATTCATCTTAACTCAGTCCTGTTTTCTTGGTTTCATTTTGAATTTATTGGTGTGTTTACTGGCTTCTACTAGGCTGCAGTAGAATGCAGGTCTGTAGCTATAGCAACCAGTGCTGGCAGCCTATCATGAGAGATTGGGCAGGTCTGTAGCTATAGCAACCTGAGGAGCTGATGCAGCCCATACAAAAGGGGATATCTTAGACTATATAGGATACTGTTAATGGACATATATTACAAAGTGACTTGTTTTTGCAAGATCTTTAACATAAAAAGCAATCCTTGGAGTAAGACAACCCCTTTAATTAAATTTAGCATACTTTGTAATACAATTGGTTACAGTACAACATTTGGAGTGAGGGATAAACTCTGTGGGTCACCTACCTACCTCTGTGGGCCCTACCTAATATCTTGATGTTTTGAGAAGAATGTGGGGGGACTTAAGTCATAATCATTGAAAAGGAATGAGCTTCCAGCAGCATAAATGTAGAAAGTTAATGCTATTTACCATCACAATTTTCATTCCACATAGTAACTTGAACAGGTTCCAACTTGGTGAAACTTCTCCTCCATGTTCCATATTTGAACTTGGCTTACAACTGGGGAAGGTTTTATGCAGCTTTCCAAGTTGTATATAACAAAGAAGTATAATTATCTGTTAATACTGCCTTTTTGCACACAGTGCAAATAACTGGAACATTTCATCAGATGGATGTTATTTTTTGGCTAGGACCTCTTTCCTTTGTAATTAAATGAAATGTGTTTAGTTTGGAGGATCTATTTTAAACATAAAAACTGTGAAGCTATTTATCAACGTGTGTTTCGGGAAAAGAAGGAGTACTGTATGATCCCTTCTTATATCTGGGCCCATAAAGTTACATGGCCCACGAAACATTTTTATAAACAGCTGTAGTAGGAGGGATCTGACCAAATCTTTTTCCCGCTGGCAAAATCTGAAATTAGTTACGAAACATATACATGTTTGCCACACAAAACTACACATCTGTACTATGCCATTTATTTACTAAGCGCAGTTATGGTCCTGACTGGTCTCAACATAAGCAAGTTGATCTTAGGATAAAAATAGACCCGTAGTATTAAATTTGGCCTCCTAGCTATTTCCTGATGCCAAGTCTTCTTCCTTCATGATCCCTAAGCCAGGCCTACACTTGGGATAGCTTTTGGCCAGTTCATAAACATGCACTCTTGGTTGACTGTTCATTTTTATTTTAATGGGGAAGCAAACTACTGATAGACTACTCTGGTGGTAGCTTATTTTCTGCTGAAGTGAAGGATCAAGCATATTGGAATAGAACATGGCTGATGCCTCTTTTCTAACCATCTGCTTTCAAAAAGATGACCAGGCCTAGCCCAACAATTTAGATTGTTGTCTGTCATTCAGTACTGGGGCCCTAGGTTGAAATCTGACTAGGGCAATATTTTAGTGGAGTTTATATGTTTTCCTTATGTTTGTGTGGGTTACCTCCCATCCTCTGAAGAAAAGACATAGTTTATTAGTGTTAAGAAAGAAAATTGTCAGCAATTTAACATAAATGGCACAGGAGCACACTACCATGGCTGCAACACAAATTCAAACACACAGAATGAACCACCAGCACTCTGCAGATGCCCAGAGACAGATAACCACTGAATATACAGTATCTCGCAAAATTGAGTACACCCGTCACATTTTTGAAAATATTGTATTATATCTTTTCATAGGACAACACTGAAGATATGACACTTTGATACAATGTAAAGTAGTAGTGTACAGCTTGTAAATTTGATGTGCCCTCAAAATAACCCAACACACAGCCATTAATGTCTAAACCACTGGCAACCAAAGTGAGGACACCCTTAAGTGAAAGCATTGCCCAATTTGCCATTATTCCTCCATGGTGTCATGTGACTTGTTAGTGTTAGATGGTCCCCCCACCTAATTTCTCTATCACAGTCAACGGCTCTATACCCTCCATCTGTCATGCAAGTCCTGTGTCTTAGTGAATAACCTTTTGACTCTCGTCCAAAATTCTTCTTCGTTTTTCCCCCATAAAATAAATATAACAATACTGACAAAATGTGAAGGGTGTACTCACTTTTGTGAGATAATCTATATAAAACTAAATGTGGAGAAAACTGAATTTATGATCTTTCCACCATCCTACTTTGTCCCCCCACCTAATTTCTCTATCACAGTCAACGGCTCTATACCCTCACTGATCATGCAAGTCCGGTGTCTTGTGATAACCTTTGACTCCTCTTTGTCTTTCAAACCACACATCCAAGACCTTAAGTCTGCTGGCCATCTCCAAATCTACTCGTTCCTTAACTTCGATACTACAGAAATGCTAGTCCATGCCCTTGTCATCTCCCAACTAGACTACTCCAACATCCTCCTATGTTGCTACCCATCTAGCACTCTTGCTCCCTTCCAAAACAATCTTCAACTCTGCTGCCCATCTGATCCACTTCTCTCCCTGCTACTTCTCTGCCTCTTCCCTTTCAATCCCTTCACTGGCTTCCATTGCCCGGTGAATGCAGTTCAAGTTACTAAACATGACCTACAAGGCTCTCCATAACCTCTCCCCTCCATACCTCTCTGCCTTAATCTCTAGATACCTCCCCTCATGTAATCTCTGTTTCTCATAGGACTTTATTCTCTACTCTCCTTTTATTAGCTTCTCACACTGCCATTTGCAAAAATTCTCTTGTGCTTTCCCCATACTCTGGAACTCACTGCCCAACACAACAGACTGTCCTCCACTTTCCACAAGCAACCTGAAAACCCATCTCCTCCAGATAACCTATAATTCACAATAACCCTTCTGCCACTACACCTCCCACAAACATGTCTACCCCTTACCTTCTGTCTGTCACGGATGCCTCTGCGACCCTCGTCCCGGGTCGCAGGTGCATCCGTGCCCTGTTGCTGAGTGGCGCCGCGTCCCGCACGTCGGGTCGCGGGCGCGCTCGTTCCCCTGCCGGTCCCGAGGCTCACTTACCCGGCCACACTCCTGCTGCTGTCTCTGTCCCTCGGCGTGCGCCGTCCCGCTCCCTAGGGCGTGCACGCGCCGGCAGTGTTAAATTTAAAGGGCCAGAGCACCGGTAATTGGCTATTGCCGGTTGCTGCCCCTATTTAAGCCTGCCTCTTTTAGTGACATTGCCGGATCTTTAGTGCCCATTGCCTATTAAGAAAGCGTTCTGAGAAGTCTTGTCTTGATTACCTTGTACCATAGCTACTTGCCTATGTCGATCGACCACGAACCTCTGCCGCCTGTCCTAACCTTATTGCCTGTCCCTGACTACGAGCATGCCTGTCGAATCTGTACCACGCCTACCCTTGGCCGCCACCGCGAGCAAGTCCTACCAGTGGAAGCGACCTGGTAGACTCCCGCCGCAGCAAGTCTATCCCGCTTTGTGGCGGGCTCTGGTGAAAACTGGGACCTACTTAGATTCCGTTCCCTGGCGTGGGCTCCCACCATCGCTTGCGGTGGTCCAGCGGATCCACTACCTCTGTGCATTACACTGTCTCTGTAGATTGTAAGCCTTTATGGGCATGGTCTTCACTACATCTGTACCAGTTGTTCATAATTTTTCATTACTATTGCACATGTTTAACATATGTTATGTATGTAACCCTCCTCGAATGTACAGGGCCCTGGAACTAATGGTTGTATAAACAAGCAGTAGCTAGTGTTTGTGAAGTATAAAGAAAAACTCTGATACCCCCTAAATAAAATCCAGTGTGACCAATTGCCTTTAGAAGTCACCTAGCTGTTTTGTGAAGATAACAGAGAACATTAGTGAACAAACAGCATTATGAATGCCAAGAACACACCAGGCAGCTCAGAAATAAAGTTGTGACAAAGTGTATTGCAGGGTTAGGCTTTAATAAATTAGTACAAGCTCTTGACATCATACGGAGCACTGTTCAATTGATTATCCATAAACGAAAGGATTATGTCACAACTGCTAACCTCCCAAAACATGGCTGTCCACCTAAACTGACTGCCCAGACAAGGAGAGCACTAATTAGAGAAGCAGCAAAGAGGCCCAAGGTCACTCTGGCAGAGCTTGCAGAGACCCACAGCTCAGGTGGAGAATCTGTTTACAGAACAACTATAAGTCATGCACTCCACAAATCTGCCCTTTGTGGAAGAGTGGCAAGAAAACAGCCCTTTTAAAAAGCAAGCCATAAAAAGTCCCATTTGCAGTTTACAAATAAGCTATACGGGGGACACAACTACATGTGGAAGAAGAGACTCTGGTCAGATGAGACTAAAATTAAACATTTTGGCTTAAATGATAAACCTGTGTGGAGGAAAGGCAACACTGTACATCACTCTGAACACACTGAACCCTGGCAGCATCATGTTGTGCGGTGGCTGTGCTTCAACAGGGACTGGAAAGCTGGTCAGAGTTGATGGGAAGATGGAGTTAAGTACAGGACAAGACTTGAGACTGCAGCATAGGTTCACCTTCCCAAAGTATGTTCATGTGTTTAAATGACCCAGTCAGAGCCCAGACCTAAATCCCATTGAGAATCTGTGGCAGGACTTGAAAATATTCGCTAACCAATCTGATTGAGCTAGAGAGCACTACACTTTCCTTGGAGGATGCAGCCAGCGTTTGGCAAAGGCAATGGCTCCAGCACAGGGAAGAGGGTACTACTATGTTTAGCACTTTACAAATGGTGGCACAGCTCAGACAGCCCTTCCGAGACACCTTACCCACCCTCCACGGACCTCTAATGGCAATTTGAAGGAACCTATAATGCTTATGGCTCTTGGATAAAATTAGTCTGACACCCCTGCTATAGCAACTGCTGGGATTGCATTTGTGGAATCTACACCCTCACTTTTTACTGCAATATCATCAACAGTAAGAGAGTCTCAATGAATATGAAGATCAAGAAAACACTTAAAATGTACCATGTATTAAAAACATGGATCTCTTGCATCTTCTGCTTCTATTTTTGACTCTCATAATCAAGGAATCTACTTAGGGATTGCCTTTGTTTTAAAGGTCCTGCCAAACAGACGGTACTCCGTGAAAGTGACAGTATCCCTGGCTGAATGTTAAAGAGCATTAATAAGATAAGCTGCATTACTGTAGTTAATAATTACATCTGTATTAAGACCTTAGGCTCTAGTACATAGCTTATGTGATGATTCCCTGTGTCATTACCCTCACAACACAACTTCTAGCTGAGAACAATTATTACATAGAATGCAATGACATACATTTATCTTTTAAAGGGCAGCTCCCTGTATTTGGCAGGGAATAAATCTCTTCTTTCAACACGCTGAACCCTCAGACAATGTCAGTTCATATGATGGTATAAATTGTCTGTCAGTGACTGCCATGACATCACCTCGTTTATTAACATTCTTTCATATTAGCAGATCAAAGCGCAGCTCACCTTATTTACACAAAAACACACCAAATGATTTTTGAATGAATGCACTTGTCATTGCTTCCAGACATCAATCACTAAAATTTTGCCTCGGCTTGTATATCCTCAAACTTTATTGTAAACTTCCTTAACCTTTTTTTTATTTTACCAGCTGTTGAACATGTATGATCTTCTAAAAGCTCAGAAACCTTCACTCTACACTGATTTACCTAAATGGAGCTGTATTTGTCAGTATTACGTCTGAGATACATAGCGTCATAAGAGATCCCACTATTATATTCACCCAAGCATGGCCAGCTCAAATTATGAGGACCACAGACGAAAGAGACATAGTGGGAATCTTTTTGCCGCAGTCCCTATACAAACCCAATATGACGCTAAGGCTATGTTCACACAGCTTATTTTGGGACGGATTTCGTTCCTTATTTCACGGCGTACTGCGCGAATTACGGGCTGAAATCCGTACCAGTCATTACGGTAATCCACAGTTCTCATAGAGAACTATGGATTCCGTTTCCCCCTACCCCATCGCCGTATTTCGCGAGCGGGGAGAAAGTGACATGTCAAGGATCATGGCGGGATACGTGCCGTGGACAATGAATGTCTATGGGGCCGGCGAGCTGCCGGTCCTCCCGCCCCCGCTGCACGGCACACGGTGTAATTGCGGGTGAAATCTGTCCCCGCAATTACGGCGACAATAAGCCGTGTGAACATAGCCTTAGGAAGACATGTATGCTCGTTTTTTTTCATCCTTTTCTGGCGTAAAGTGAGCTGGCTACGATGTATAATGAGACAAATTAATGTGTTGGGGTATGTTTACACGGCTTAACTGCGGGGCGTACAGTACGCCCCGCAATTAAGCCACTGATCGGCGCGCGCAATTAAGCCACTGATCATGGCACAGAATGTTATTTCACCTTTTCAATGCTTTTCAGTGGCGTTTGATTACAGAAAAGAGCAGATGACACGAAAAGCCTTGATATCACGGTCAAGCTGTACTCTGCTACATCTGTATATATGTGTTATATATGTGGGGAAAACAGAGTGTATTATATGTGTGTTATATGGGTGGGGAGAAAGAAAGAGTGTAAGTTTTATGTGTGATTTCATGGGTGGGAGGATGCGAGTGTAGTTTATATGTGTGTCTATAGGGTGGGGGGAGCAAGAGTGATTGTATATGTGCGGTTCTATGGTGCTGGGAGAACAGGGGCTGCTATTTATGTTGTGTTATATGGGGTAGGGGGGAGCAGAGGTATTATATGTGTGTTATATAGGGTGGGGGGAGCATGATTGTATATATGTGTGTGTGTATGGGTGGGGGGAGTAGAGGGTATTATATGTGTGTATTGTTGGGTGGGGGGAGCAGAACGTGTATTATGTGTGTGTTTATGGTGAGGGTAGCAGAGTTGTAATATGTGTGTGTTATGTGGAGGGGAGCAGAGTATATTATATGTGTGTTTTATATGGGTCGGGGGAGCACGAGTGTATTTATGTGTGTTTATTATGTGGGGTGAGCAGAGGGTATGATATGTGTGTTATGATTGGGTGGGTGGAGACGTATGTCTCGTGAGTGTATATGTGTGTTATAAGGTTGGGGTAGAAGAGTGTATTATATGTGTGTTTTTTGGGTGGGGGAGTAGAGTGTATTATATGTGTGTTATATGGGTGGGGGCGCAGAGTGTATTATATGTGTGTTATATATGTGGGGTGAGCAGAGGGTATGATATGTGTTATGATGGTGGGTGTGAGCAGAGTTGGATTTATGTGTGTGTATATGGGTGGGGTAGAAAGAGCGATTATATGTGAGATATATGGGTGGGGGAGTAGAGTGTATTATATGTGTGTTATATATGTGGGGTGAGCAGAGGGTATGAAAGGTGTGTAGTATGAGTGGTGGTAGCCAGAGTGTATTATATGTGTGTTATATGGGTGGGGGTGTAGAAAGAGTGTAAATTATATGTTTTGTGTTATGTGTGTGGGGGAGCAGAGTGTTTTTAAAAGTGTTTTATATATGGGGGTGGCAGAGGGTAATATTGTTAAAATGGGGGGGGACAGAGTTTTTATGTGTGTTATATGGGTGGGGGGCGGCAGAGTGTATTTTGTGGTTATATGGGTGGGGAGCGATTGTATTTATTGTGTTTATTGGGGGAAAAGGGGGGGATTTTTTAAAATTTGGGGTTTAAGGTGGGGGGGGGAGCAGAGTGTTTTATATGGGGTGTTATATGGGGGGGGAGCAGAGTGTATTATAGGGTGTTATAGGGGTGGGGGAGCAGTTTGGGAATTTTGGTGTTTATAGGGTGGGGGGACAAGTATTTAATGTTGTTTATGGGGGGGGGAGCGATTTTTTAAAGGGGTTGTTATAGGGGGGGGAGGGGTAAAATTATGGGGTTTTAAAGGGTGAGGGGCAAGTGTAAAAGTGGGGTTTTAGTGGGGAGGGGGCAGTTTTATGAAAAGGGTTAAGGCTGGGGGTGCAGAGTGTTTAATTGGGTTATAGGGGGGGGGGGAGCAGAGGTTTTAAAAGTGGAAAAGGGGGGGGGACAGAGTGTTTAAAAGTGGTTATATATGGGGGTGAGAAAGGGGTAGTAGGAAAAGGGGGGGGGGAAAGAGGTGTATAAGGGTTATTGGGTGGGGAGTAGGTGTATTTAAAAATTGGTGTTAAAGTGGGGGTGGCAGAGGGTATGAATTTAAATAGGGGGGGGGAGCGAGGAAATTTGTTTTTGGAGGGGGCGGGGTAATTAAGGTGTTAAGGGTGGGGGGCAATGAAAGAAATTGGTTTTTAAAAACAGGGGGAAGAAAGGGGTTTTAAATTTGTTATAGGGGGGACGGGACCCAGAAAATTGCCCCCATTTTTCCCACAGAGCTCCCCGCCCCCAGTTTCACTTTTTAAACACCACCCCAGGGGGAAAAATCACAGAGGCAAGAAACAGCCAATCAAGGCACAGGGGTGTGTCCCACACAGGGGGAGGAATATGCCCCATGGAGGGGGTTCAACTAATTATCAGACAACCCATCACAGAAAAGCGGCCGTGGCCCGACCTCCCCCCTTCCCTCCCGACTACAGTTTAAGGTGTAGAACACACAGATTAGCACATAGCTGCTATACTAAATGATTTGGGTAAAAAAACCCAAATTGCAAAAGTGTTATTTAAAAACTGCCCCAGAAAAAAACTTTTCTGCTATGAACAGGTACAGATGTCTGCCAAAAAATGTTGCCTTTTTCAACTTTAGAAATTTGTCTTAAACATAGAGACCATGCCCATTGCATAGTGACCGCACCTACTTTCCCACATCACCACTTTTCCACATTTGAGAAGTGTGGTTCTAAAGCAATGATTGGCATATCAGCTCTGTTATTTCAACGAGCCATAGAGGAACAGGGGTTTTGGGGGTTTTAACACAGAGCATTTGGGTTTCAAAAGGGATTAAAGTTTGTGAATGACAGATAAACAAGCTCCTGTCTTGCTGATAAGACACAGCAGGGAGTGGTCCACTATCTGACCAGGAGAGAGGGTTTTGGGAAACCCCTAAAAAAACCTTTTTTGAAATTTAAAAGCAGAAGATAAGAACCCCAAAAATAAAGCAAAATAGAACAGAAATTGTTTTTGGTAATAACCTTTTTTTATCTTTCCCTAAAAGTTTATACTAATAAAATGGGGAAGGGGAAAAACCCCTTTAAAAAGGGGTTTTAACCCACCTTGTAAAATCACTTTTTATTTAACTACCCCCTAAAATAAGCTCATCATGATGTTTCAGCCCATCCCCCAACAAAAAAGTGGGTTACCTTTAATTCCCCTGTAGCCCCCCAGGAGGGTGACCTGGTGATCATTAAAAATCTTTTAAAACTGTAGTGACATATGTGATGAATCCTCCAAAAGTAGATGGACGCCTTGAAGCAACTTTTCCCCTTTAAGGGAGATCCGGGAACAAAAAACGGGGGCGTTGCAAGGGTCCTAAAACACCCGGGGGCCCCGGGCCCCTTTTGGTTATTTTTGGGGTGCGCTGGGTTCACACGACTTTTTTTTTTTTTTTTTTTCCGCGCCTCATGTAACTGCGGTGTATTTTTACAGAAAAAACCTTCTGTTCCTGCACTAATTTTCGGAAACACCCCACACAGTTTCCCTTTCCAACTCCTCAGAGTCACGCCAGTAAAAATCACCAATAAAAATTTTTACTTTTTCAGAATTTTCTCCCCTTTCATAAAAAAACCCCCAAAACAGTAAACCAAAAAAAATCCACCAAATTACATGAGCAAATCTCCCGGGAAAATTTGGATTGTTACAAAAACCCTCCTAAAAAACCCAAAACCCCAAAAACCCTTTTACTATTTAAAGGCTCAAAAAAACCCTGCCAGACCCTGACCGAACCCCGACCCCCCCTGTACTACCACAGTAACAAAAGGCCCCGTTTAACATATCCACCGCCATCCCGGGGACCATAAGTGGTAATTCATTTGGATGTACCCTCCAGACATATAATTATTTAAAACTGCATTAAATTTTTAAGTGCTCCCCGGGAGACTTCTTTTCTGTTCAGCGTCTTTAAATTTCCCTTTTTCTTTCTCCACCCGGTTTTCTTCCCCTTTCATGCGTTTTGCTCCCCGGCCAAGACTCGTCCCCTGGGGATTTTGGACAAAAATTTATCTTAGTCCCCCCCATTTCCAACAACCCTTTAATTTAAAGGTAAATCAAAACCCCCTCATTAGGTAATAGGGGAAACTGAACAGTAAATGGGCCACAGGCAGATAAGGGGGGCCCAGGCAGATATATGGGGCCACGGGGCAGATTAATGGGGCCCACGGGCGGGAAATTAGGGCCACGGGCAGGTATATGGGCCAAAAAGGAAAGTAAAATAGGGGGGCAAAAAAGGCCCCCCCCAGTATAGGGGGGCCACGGGCGGGTTTATATGGGGGCACTAGGCAGAAAAGGGCCACGGGCCCGAAAATAATGGGGGCCTGGGGAAGTAAAAAGGGGGCCAAAAAAAAAAAAAAAGGGTAAGGGGGAAAACTGAGGCAGAATAGGGGGCACTGAGGCAGTAATAGGGGGCACTGGGGCGGTATAGGGGGGCCACAGGCATATAGGGGGGCCCACAGGCAGAAATATGGGGGCCAAAAGAGGAAAAAAAATGGGACCCCAGCAAATAGGGGGGCCACGGGCAGGTATATAGGGACAAAAGGCAGTAAAGGGGGGCCACAGGCAGGTATATGGGTTGCACAGGCAGCATATGGGGCCACGGGCAGGCTTTGGGGGCCACAGGCAGGCGAAGGGGGGCCCAAAAGGCAGGGAAAAAAAAGGGGGGGCCACGGAAAGGATAGGGGACCACAGGCGGGGAAAAGGGAGCCACAGGCAGGTATAGGGGGCCACAGGCAGAAAATGGGGCCAAAGGCAGGGATATGGGGCCCCCAAAAAAGGCAAATTTTGGGCCACAGTCAGGCAAAAAAGGGGGCAAAGGCAGCTTTAGGGGGGGGCCACAGGCGGGCATTTTTTGGGGCACAAAACAGGGATATGGGGGCCAGGGGGAAGGGGAAAAGGGGCTACAGCACCCATATGGGGGCCAAAAGGCGGGCTTTAATAGGGGCACGGGCCAGGAAATGGGGGCCCCCGGCAGGGATAGGGGGCCACAGGCAGTAAAAGGGGGCCAGGGGCAAAAATTTTGGGGCCACGGGCAAGGCATATAGGGGCACGGGCCCGAAAAAGGGGCCACAGGAAAGGGAAAGGGGGCCCCAAAAGGGGCAGGGTTTTGGGGGGGCCCCAAAAGGCCAAAATATGGGCCCACAGGCAGGGAAAAGGGGGCCCACAGGCGGGGAATAAGGGGGGCCCACAGGCGGGCCCAATAAAGGGGCACAGGCAGTAAAAAGGGGGCCCCAAAACCCAGGGAAAAGGGGGGGCCACAGACGGGGAAATAGGGGGGCCACAGGAAAGGGATATGGGGCCACGGGCCCAGGGAAAAGGGGGGCACGGGGAAAAGGGAAAATTTTTGGGGCCCCAAAAGGCGGGGATATGGGGGCCACAGGCAGGGATATGGGGGCCAAATGGCAGGCATTATAGGGCACAGGAAAGTATATGGGGGCACTGTGGCAGGTAAACGCGTTTAATATAACAACATTAATACTCACCTTAACTCCCCCCGGCGAGCGCCGCTCTGTCCTCTTCAGCCCGCTCCCCCGGGCGCTCCCTCGGGCGCACGGCCTATAAACCGCGCTGTGCGCCGAGGACAGGCAGCGTCGCGATGCCATCACATCATCGCGCCGCTGCCGGCTGAGGCACACGGGGCCGCGGCGGGTCCTCAGTGCTGTGAGGACCTGGCGGCCCCGCAGTGTCGGACCATCGGGTCCGACCCTGTCTGCGGGGCAGGGAGCGCTCGCTCTCTGCTCCGCAGAAGCCCGCAGCTGCATGTGCGTCCAGCGGACGCACATGCAGCTGAAGAGCCAGTCGGTGCTCCAGGCCCAGGGCAGCGCCTGGACCCCGGGAGACTCGGGGCACAGGGTGTTTTATTCGGGGCCCGAGCCCCGAATAAAACAGCTTAGCGACGCCCCTGATCTAAAACTCATACTAATTGGAACAAGGGCTTTCCATATAGAGGAACTTTAATGCCTCTGTATCTGAGAATGTTATAGAACAATATGGTAGATTTGTCAAAGTCAATGCAGCAATATGTATAATGTCTGGAAGTATGAACACTTATACAGTGTTACCTTTGGGCACTGAGCATCCTTTCCCACAAGGATCATGAAATGAAGCGTATAGGATTCATTAATTTATATCATGTATATGAGTTTGTAAAGTATGTAGATAGAAACATATTTCTAAATAAGATGTCCGTACATCAAGATGACATCTGCTTCTCCTGGTTTATAAGCCCTTTGGTTTCACATGTAAACGCAGTTTTATTACTCTAGAGATTTAAATAAACCAGACACCACAATTTGCTGAAATTGTCAAATTGATTGTGTTGTTTGTATATCAAATCATCAATTATGACATGGCTGATTGAGGAGATCGTAAAGACATAATCCTACAGTTCTCTGGTCATTTTTCAAGATAGAGGATGCATCATATAACCAGGTCACATAGTCATAAGACCTGGTATAAATGTGGATTCTTAGGTCCTGGAACACATCTTTAAGATAGCTCCAAGGTTGACCCACACACAGATACTTTTAATCAGTAAATCAGCAGTATGTTCTCCAGGAAGATCAATGAAGATTCTTAAATGTGGTGCACAGCGTTGCTTATCAGACATCTGCTAGGATGTAATGAGCAACTGGTCCACCTTCCCTGAATATTCCAAGAAAGCCAAGGGCTCATCAGGATCCAAAACAGGGTCTCCAAAGTGATAGATGCTCCTTGTAGCTACTAGACGGGACTATTGATTGGCACCAACACATATAACACACTGTATCAGTGCCAATAAATAGACATTACTTTTGGATGCTTGCAAACCTCGTTTTCTTTTCCAGGGTATAGCTGAGAATAATTTCCCTTAGGCCACCCATACATATTTTGTCTTGCAGTCCTAATGAGTGAATGAATGACCTTCCTGTTATAACCTCATAAATGACTAATCATATTTTACTATGTTTCCATAACATCTTTTCGTTTATCAGAAGGTTCTAAAAATAATTTTGCTGATTGTCCATTTTTGACAGCTGTTTTTTGAAGGACCGCAAATGATCACTACAGGGTGTCCTAGCCAATTATCTGTGGGGGTTCCTGCTCCTCGCAGCTACACATTTCTCCAGTGCTTGCTGCTTGATAAAGGCTCGGGATGACCCGAAATGTTGCATGTTTTCCAGACATTGTTCATTAATTGTTCATGTTACATGTCTAAAGACGACAGGAACCTGTACCACACTGGAACTCAGTAAGATACCATTATCATTACAACATCACCACAGAAGACACAACATAGATCCAGTTTCCACATCAGGGATATAATTTTAGACTCTGAACCAACGTTCCATGCTTGCAAAATGGACCGGAGTAACCACGCCACTTCCAGATCCATAAGTATCACAATTCTTGTTTTGAGCAAGGTACCAGATGTTTTGCAATTAAGGACTTTCCCTGGCATTTTTTGGACTTCCCTTTTGTTTCTTTCCCCTGTTCTCACCTTTATATGCTGAATAAATAAAATATTCACTTTTTTGCACCTTACAAACATTGTATAGCATGGATTTTGACTCTTAATAATCTGCGGGCGAGCCTGGTAGCAGTTCACTTCCCATGTAGCACTACGATATGGCACTTGATGCTGTATATGTTGCCTATTTAAATCCATAGACAGCACGTATTGCAAGAATATGAAGGATCCTCCAGAGCAAAATTTGGGGAGACAGTTTGAAGGCACCTTAAATGAATGTAAAATGCGCCTGAATGAGTGAACCTGTCAAAAATCTGGTGTGTGGTATACCTTGCATAGTATAATTGATGTGCCTAATCTAGGAGCATAGCATATAGTTTCTAGCATGTTTGATGTGCCTAAGTGCATTCAAATGTGTCGTGCCTGGCTTATAATGCGCCTAGTTTTGGTGTATTACAGTTCATTTATATAGAGAATAGGGCATCAAACGTTTTTGGCACAAAATACAGCAAAAAAAAAAAAAAATGTCTCAGCCCTAGTGGGACACGTTGCCCTTGTCTTTGAATTTGATGCTCATTCTGGCTAACATTGGACCCATAAATGTCAAATAGTTCTCTGTTCACTTAAAATTCCCAAATACTGTACATGAAAAATGATTTTTCTAAACCCCACATCCCATTTAAGTTATATAATTCTATTTGTGCAGTGTAGGAGCAGAAAGAAATACAATACAAAGGTTTAACTTACCATTAACAATCCTATTCAGTTTTATGGTGCATAAATTCCCAATGTTAGCCCCTCCTGGCATTTTTTACAAATGAATTTACCATTAGCTCTGCATTGAAAGTGAAAGGCACCATTAATAAGGTTTATATGCAGGTTAAGCAAAGACTACGTCTCTTATTCTTTTATGTTCTCTAATTCTCATGTTCTACCAATTGGCAGATTGTGGAAATTAGGGATTTCCCAGCAGAGCTCTGGTGCTCTTTAGTGAACCTCCAAGTGTCCTCATAAGAGGCCGAGTAATAGACGAGAGACTCTACTGTTGGTTGAGGCAGACATGTTCTGTTGCATTATTATAAATGCGCTTTTGGCATACTGTTTTCTTAAATATTCGGACAATTTGATCTACGAACCTAAAAATGCTCTCAACAAAATGCTTGTATTGAGGGTGAAGCTCATAACGAAAATGAAAATGTGACACACACTGCAAACCTAAAACAAATTCAGTTTGTATTTTGTTAATGTATATCCTACTTCCCAGAATATGATCTAGGTAAGGAAGGGGGTTGTCTGGTTTACCAAGTCAAATTTGGTGCTTGGACATTTTGGACCACATGTATGAAAACTGTCTAGGTCTAAATCTCACTTTGTTGACCATAGCAACCAATTAGAGCTCCCCTTTAATTTTTCCAGAGCGCTATATGAAATAAAAGGGGCGCTCTGATTGGTTGCTATGGGCAACAAAGTGAGTTTTACCTAAACAGTTTTCATACATGTGGCCCATTGAGTTAATAAAATGGGCTATTCCATTCTGGATCCTCATCTTCTAGCTAGTGCAGGAAGCTACTACAATGAGCAGCTCTCATTTTGGAGGACCCAGCAAATCCATGCATTAATCGGACACCCTAGAGAGTTCATTGGCGACTATGCAATGCTTTACCTCTCCCTATGGTAGTGCTGCATTGTGTATGTGTAGGTGAAAGGTTCATTTAAATTTTATAAAATTGACCATAGTACATCTGACATGAGGCCCACCGGGCAGATAATGGTTGCTTTGGATTTGGTGATTAATGGAGTTTAACCCCTTAAGTCGAACACTTGAAAAGTAGTTAATGACCAGAATTTTTTTTTAGATTTGTGTTTCAACAGTTGTAACTTGTTTATTTTTTCAATGATGCAGTTGTATGAGGCCTCATTTTATTCAAGATGAATTGTACTTTATGGGTGAATAGTTTAAGTTCACTTATAAATAATTGCAGATTTTTTGTAAAAAAAAATTTTTAACATTTTTTTTTTTTTTACATTTTTTTCTACACCATTCACAATTCACACTTAATAACTTGTTAGATTAATTCTACAGGTTATTACAGTTGTGTGGATACCTAATAAATGTAGGTTTGTGTGTGTGTAATGTATGCAGTTATTTTTTTATTAAATATTTTTTATTCTATTATTTTTTTAAATTTTTTATGTTTTTTACTTTTTTTTTTTACATCCCATGAAGAGATAACTGTTTTACTTTTTTTAACACTTAGTAATGTATTAGCATATTCATATATGCTAATACATTATAATCTGTTTCAGTTTGACACAGTCAGTGATCAGGACAGCACACAGTCTGCCCTGATCACTGGCTTCTTACACAGACAGTCCTGGGGCCACTCTAGGTCCCCAGGGCTTACTGTGCAGCCGTTCCCTGGGCTCGGTCAGGTCACCGGGTGTTCCGCTCACCCGACAGAGCAGGGAAACCCTTTGATTGCTCTGCAATGACAATCCACAGCAATCAAAGGGTTAAAGCACCGGGGAGTGGAGGTTTCCCCCGCTCTCTGATGCTTGCAGGAGTTGTGCTGGGATCAGGGCTTTGGAGTACAGCCCCGATCTCAGTGCTGCTGCACCGATGTCTGCAGTAACGGCAAAAGACGTTGCTGTAGACGAATGACCTGAAATACCCGCCCTCAAAAGACGGTGGGCAGTTGTTACGGAGGTAAGGACCTCTCTAGTATTCACACTTTAAGGCTAGACCCACGCAGCATCAGACGAAAAACCATCGGAAAGCCGACAGTTTTTTCGGATGCACGGCCGCGGTTTCTGTCACTGTATTTGCAAAAACCGCGGCCGGTTCACTTTTTTTGCCATCGGCCCATACAATTGACTGTATAGGAAGCCGATGGCAAAATGCAAATTGCCAGTGGATTTATACAACATGTTCCTAAATCTGCTGGCGCCATGGTTAGTCTATGGGCTGAATAAATGGAGAATACTAAAACCGCTGAAAATCCAACCGTTTTCTTGTGCTGTGTAGACATAGCCTAACCCATGTACGGGGACTTGTATTTTGCTATAAGGAAGCTCCGCCCTTAGATACCTTTAGAGTAAACTCTGGTAGCAGCAGATAGTAAATCAAACATGGACAGTAGTAGACAGTAAACATAGTCAATTAGGCAAAGGTCAGGGCAGGCAGAATTTTTGCAGTACAAGGAACAGGCTTTAGCTTAGGACAGGCAGCAAATGACCTGGGCAGGACACTGCTTGGGTCAAGAACAGTGAACACAGATCAGAAGAACACATTTGCGGTCTACGGAAACTAAGAAACCTTTATGTTCAGGTGATGAATGCTTGGGAAGAGGTCTTTGATGGTGGAAGCAGATCTTCAGTGAACACTGCCCAGGAGTCACAGTGCACAAACTAAAGTTTTCCAGTAATAGGAGTATGGCGATGGGAAAGACACTGAGATTGAGGACTGGGACATAGCAGTAAACACTGGGAACAGCAGCTAGAAAAAAAAAAGGAATAAGGGGCTTTGGTGGTGAAGAGGCAAGGTGTGACAATGAAGGGGAAAGGAATATTTTGTGAAGTATACTTAAAATATATAGTAGAACCAAAAGGTTGTGCCTGCTGATAGATTTATTGGTGCTATATGAACAAAGAGAAAAAATAAATTAAGTATGTGGACCACAGTTTCAGGGCTCAAGAGCCTAAATATTAACTTTGATGTTTTTTGTAATGGAATATTTTAGTAATATGAAAAATATTGTTTATGCTTTGTTGCATTTTCCTTTGCACCCTGCTACTCCATAGTGTCCATGCTGGCTGATACAGATTTATGTACTCTGTCAGAACATTGTCCATTGTATAGTTTCTCTGCCCTCCATATTGATGCTATAATGACAGACTGTAGACAAGTGTTTGGATAAAGTGGGATAGCAGTGGCAAATAACTTAGTTGATCTGTACCAGATCGGCCATGTGCAGTAACACTGACCTACCTAATGTTCACCTCCTAGCTTAGCAGAGAGAATGTGCTAGGTAGCGTATATGGCTTTTTTTTATAGCTTTTGGATAAGGGATGGATGCTCACTCAACCTAATACAACCCATTCTACATTAAACTCTTAAGTAAATACACAAAACATTTTACTTTGGTGTCGAAATGGCGCAGCTAAATTAAATCAATGATAGTACAGTCAATAATAAAGGAGTCAGCAACAGTGATATGCAATGGTGATACACAAATACTGTGAGATACTCAGCTATCTGACATACAGTATCCGATCAAGCACCATCAAAGGGGCGGCAAGCTGTAGCTTGCCATTCTAGCAGAGCCACTGTACTTTAGGGGTGCCAATGACTCTAATGAAGAGCCTTTGCTTAACCAGCACGCCTGCCCCTAGCTGACATAACCATGATGTCTTCCTTGTGGTTGGCCATTTTCAATGCTCAGCTTCTTCACTACCATTAACATCCTCTACTAGTTAAAAATAACTTGGCCTGCAACTTTCCCCTTATTACTCAACCGCAACATAAAAGCTGTGACAGTTTATAATGATACTTGTGACAATATCTAACATAAAATAGACTCCCATATTATTTGACAACGTAATTCAATACTAGTGTTGATCAAATTTTTAGAACTGGAACCGAACATTTTACTGTTTGTTCGAGTAAAGTTCTAGTTCTAGTTCGTCATCACTGAGGTGTAGGGTTCTGATTGGCTGCTATAATCACATGACCATGTTATATATATTTCACTGTATTGCCTTGTGAACACCATTTTCAGCTCACTCTCTGTCCTGTACAGACTGCTCTTAGTTAGATAGCATTTTCCTCTCCGTAGACAGCAATAGTTAGGGACTTTGGTATTGCTGGCTGCCTCTTTCCCACACCCAGAAGATGTTATTTGGCGACATTTACAGGCTCATATAACGCCTAACTCTCATATTCATGGATATATATTATACAGAGTGCTTGGATTTGTTAAATCTTACTCCATGCCCAAAAGTTCAGTTTTTGCAGTTTTGAGGGTTCAGTAATTGTATAACACACCATCTCCAAATCTCCTATGTGTCAAAGGGGCTTTTGGGCCCCCTCAGGATGTATGGTCCCGTAGCAGCTTCTACCACTGCACCTCCTATAGCTACACCCCTGCTTGCAAGCTGTCCTCATCTTTTTAGTTAGCCATTGAAAGGAATTAAGTAGTTTAGCCTCTCATTTTTTTTCTGTCACTCTTAGAGCCAATTTTTCTTCAATTAGTTGTTCCATGTATCCAGTTTACTGTTATGAATGGTAATTACAGCTTCTCCTCACCTGTGTAGGTATAAAAATTAACCACAACATCTTCTCACATTGACTTTAATGGGGTTCGAGTTTGAGTTCTAGTTCGAATAGAACCTAAAGTTTGAGGTTCAAATCGAACTAGAACTTTTTACTGCTCTCTCATCTCTATTTAATACCATGAACAAAACTTAAAAAAAACTAGATGTCCAGGCAAAAAAAAAACAAAAAAAGGGGGCTAAACATAGCAAATCAGGCATCCGCAAAGTGTCATCCTACAGCACTTAGGAGAGAAAAAAAACCTCCTGTAGAGGAAACCTCTAGGGATCCATGACAGAAGAATTGTCTTTTCTTTGTCTTAGAAGGATAATGCCAACATGTAACAGTTAATATAATATTATTACTATTATGTTTATTTATATAGCACCATTATGTTCCACAGCTCTGTTCAGGAATTGTTGTCATTCACAGTGGCCCCTTTCCCGATAGAGGCTCAAAATCTATCCTATCAGAATGTTTTTTGGGAGTTTGGGAAAACTGGAGTATGTGGAGAAAACCTACACAAACATGGAGAAAACATACAAACTCCTTGTAGATGTTGATCTTTTTGTATTTGAAGCCAGCACTCTCCTGTTTGGCTAGGCAACAGTGATAATTACTTAAAAGCTGTACTTGATGCCAGATTTAGAGAGGCAATATCAAATCAACAACAAATAAAATAATACATGCGTCATTACACAGGTGATAGTCAAATCCCCTGCTTTGGAGTAGTCATTAAAACAGTGGCTGATAGGAGGGAAATGTTTGCAAAAGGATAAGAGAGAGAGAAGACAGGAAGTTACATCCATGACTTAACCCCACCTTCTTACTGTAAAACACTATGCACACCCATACTCCTTCTTCTAACAGGAGAACTACCCTTTCTTATATCTATACCATTATACAGCCAGTGGCTAAAGGAGTATTCAGTGGCAATAGGTTCCCCTCTCCCAAAGCTATATGCCTCTTTGCGAAACCTAAACATTTTTTCTTACATGTGACCATTAATGCTCCTCACAGCAAAACACTAGGAAAACACATTCTACTTCGTCTCACAGCAGAGCCATCTTTATATAAATCCATACAAATATTCAGACAGCAGCTACAGTGTATTGCAAAATTATTCAGAACCCTTGAACTGTTCCTCATTTTTAAATGTTACAGCCACAAACTTAAATGTATTTTATTGATATTTTATGTGATAGAGGAACACAAAGTAGCAAGTATTTGTGAAGTGTAAAGAAAGTCATACGGGCTTTTCCAAATTTTTTAAAATGAAAAAAACTGAAAGGTGTGGCGTGCATATGTAATCAGCCCCCTCTACTCTTATACCCCTAAATAAAATTCAGTATGACCAGTTGCGTTTAACCTCATAACACTGAGGCTTATTTTCTTTCTTTTTTTGACGTTTGTTTTTCCCTCCTCGCCATTCCCAGAGCCATAACTTTTTTATTTTTCCACCTTCATAGACGTATGAGGGCTTTTATTTTGCGGGACAAGATGTACTTTGTAATGGAGTTATTCATTGTACCATAGAATATACAGGGAAACTGCAAAAATATTGTAAGTGGGGCAAAATGTGAAATGTGCCATGTTTGTAGGAGTTTTGTTTTTTACGGCGTTCAATCTTGGGTAAAAATTATGTGTTATCTGGCAATACCAAACATGTATGGTTTCCTTTATGTTTTGGTACCATAAAAAAAAATTCCAAACATTTTTTATTTTTGAAATTTGCATGGCGGCGCCATTTTCTACGACCAATAACTTTTTGGTACTAACACCCACAGACTTAAGTGAGGGTGCATTTTTTGTGGGTTGAACTATACTTTTTATTACTACCAGTTTGGAATGCATGTGACTTTTTAAATTAAATTTATTCAAATTTTTAGGGGACGTGAAATGACCAAAAAAAAAACCACAAGTTTTGCGTTTGGAATTTTTTTTCTTATATAATGTTCAGCGTACGGAATAAATTATTTTATATTTTAGTAGATCGGACTTTTTCGGGTACCAAATATGTATAACTTTTTTTATTTTATTTTTTTATTTGTACAATAGCAAAAGGGGGGTGATTTGACATTTAATATTTTTTTACATTTTTTCTACACTTTTTTACTTTACTTTGAGTCGCCATAGGGTACTACACCACTTTTGTAGAGCCTAATGCATTTGTAATTCAATGCATTAAGGTGTACAAAGATGGTGGTTTTACTACTTCCTGCCTGGGGCCAGAAGTAGCAAAAATCAAAAACATGACGGCAATGGAAGCCTTCATAAGCCTTCCAGCTGCCATGTTAAGCGATCTAGGCCCCGTGATTTTGCCGCTGGTGCCCCCACAGCAGTGACAAACAGTGCGCGGCACAGTTTCTGATTAATTTAGACGCCACAACCATCTTCACTGTGGCGTCTAAGGGCACCCTCCCATGCTCTGTCGGGTGTTAGCTGCAATTACGTCCAATGTCAGTAAAGGGTTAAAAGTCTCTTAATCAGTAAATAGAGTGCCTCTGTATGTAATTTGTTCTCTAAGGCCTCAGAGGTTTATTAGAGAACATAAGTGAACAAACAGCATCATGAAATCCAGGGAACAAACCAGACAGCAAGTGTATTGCATGGTTAGTTTTTGAAAAAAATAGCCCAAGTTCTGAACATTTCACAAAGCATTGTTCAATCCATCATCCGTAAATGGAAGGCGCATGGCACAACTCCTAACCTACAAGACACGGCCCTCCACCTAAACGGACAGCCCAGACAATGACAGCCCTAATTAGAGAAGCAGCCGCGAGGCCCAGGGTCACTTTGGGGAAGCTGCAGAGATCCACAGCTCAGGTGGAAGAATCTGTCCACAGGACAAATATTTGTTGTGTACTCCAAAAATCGGATCTTTATGGTAGGGGGCAAGAAGAAAGATGTTTTCTAAAGGCATAATAAGGCAAGTTTGCAAAAAGCTATACAGCAAGAATGTGAAAGACGGTGCTTTGGTCAGATGAGATCAAAATTGAACTTATTGGCCTAAATGCCAAATGTTATGCGTGGAAGAAAGCCAACACAGCACATCACCCTGAACACACCATCCTCACTGTGAAGCATGGCAGCATAATGCTGTGGGGAGGCTTTGGTTCAGTAGGGACTGGGAAGCTGGTCAGAGTTGATGGGAAGATGGATGGAGCTAAATATGTGGCAATTCTGGAAAAAAACCTGTTAAAGGCTGCAAAAGACTGGGGCATAGGTTCAGCTTCCAGCAGGACAACAACCCTAAACATACAGCAAAAGCTACAAAGTCCAGACCTAAATCCCATTGAGGATCTGTGGCATGACTTGAAAATTGCTGTTCACAAATGTTCGTCAACCAATCTGACTGAGCTGGAGATATCGTGGAAAGAAAAATGGGCAAAAAATTCAACTTCTAAATAAGCAGAGCTGATAGAGATATCCCCCAACAGACTTGCAGCTGTCATTACATCTAAAGATGATCCTACAAACTATTGACTCAGTTGGGTTGAATACCTATGCATGCCACTCTTTTCAGATTTTTAATTTGCACAAAATTAGAACATTTTAAAAACAGCTGTAGTTATACTGAGAATAAATTACATACAGATGTACTCTATTTACTAATGAGGTATTTTCCAAAGCCAATTAAAAATGAGGAACAGTTCAAGGGGTATGAATAATTTTGCAACCCATTGTATAAGACTATAGGTACCCCCCTCCGAAAGCCATGTCCTCTGTGCGAAGTGCCCTGGGGGGTTTTTTCTGTTAAAATATGGTTAACCTTTGCTCTCCATTTAACAATAAAATGTAGATTTTTTTTTTTCTAAATTATGTAGTATGGAGAATCTACCAAAATGTAATTTATGGCTGCAGCACTTTTGTTGACATGAAGCAATAACATGGAACCAAGGCCCATTAATGTGCTTTGGTTGTGTAAACTTCTTCTCCTAATTTATTTGTATTA
Source organism: Phyllomedusa bahiana (assembly GCA_025379985.1). Classification (NCBI taxonomy): domain Eukaryota; kingdom Metazoa; phylum Chordata; class Amphibia; order Anura; family Hylidae; genus Phyllomedusa; species Phyllomedusa bahiana. Next base: position 113,517 of record JAODAL010002415.1, on the reverse strand, counting down.
TCCTTGTAATGTGGCTTTTCACCAAGCCGTCATACATCGTAAACTGTTCCACTAAATTCCTGTGTTATTGTTTTATGTGTTTTAGTTGTAAACACTTTTTGAAATCTGAAATTAATAAACTTTTGTTTATATTTTAAGACATAATAGCTTGTGTCGTATTATAGCCATCGGCAATGATTGGGTCTTATGCAAGCACATAGACTGTGGATAGACAGGTACTTTGAATATTAGCTGATTTGCAAGCATTGTGGTCTTCACTGCCCTTTGTTCAATTTGTACAGGTCACAAGAGTTTAGGAGTGTGGACTATAAGGTTGAACACATCTATCATTCACAAGATACGCACAGAAGCTGTGTCAGAGGACAGTAGAGCTTTCTTCTTCATTTGTCTTTTATACTCAATGTGGAAAACTTCATCACCAGACTTAAGGGTATGTTCACACAGCATGTTGAGTCTGTGTGAGCATGTGTTGAGTCAACATACGCTTTTAGATACGTGTTTGGACCCAAACATGTATCTTATACATAGCAATGGAATTACATTGCTTTTAACTTGAAACACGCATCGGCGTTCACACGAGTGATAGCTGATGTGTGTCTCACTGCATCTTTCGGACCCGTTCCAAGAATTGACATATCAGTTCTTGGTCCGAAAGACGCAGCAGGAGCCCTGTTTAAAATGATAGGGTGCGATCCTGCTGCATCCAACACACATCCAAACATGCAGCTGTGTATTGGATACGTGTTGGATCTGTTTAGGATCTGATCGCCACAGTGTTTTTGGATCTGATTTTCGGATCCAACATGGATCCAAAATCAGATCCAAACATGCTGTGTGAACAGCCCCTAAGACTTACTGTCTATGCCAGGGGCAAGTTAATAGATTCTCCATGGTCATGGAGAATCATGGAAGGTCTATTGGTAATGAAATATTGTATCTTTCTATGGAGAAAACTACTGTGTATACTTAAAGGAGTTTTCTCACCATGCTGTTTGCCTGACTCACAAGCAGTTTCTGCTCAGTCTCCTCAGGCTGTGGGTGGTTCCATAAAGGTGATTAGCACACTCAACTTCTTTCCTGACAAGTACAGGAGAGCTAATCTTCATTAAACAAAAGCTACAGGTGCTGTAAGCACTGAATACAGTGTCCTTATCCTAAACAGATGCTAATCTTGTTAGAGTTAAATACTTTTTCTCGAAGCTCAGTCCGTCCATGGGAGTGATGTTACTCCCAGTTCTCTGCTCTGTCAGCTAATCAGATAACAGACACCCGACTAGTAGCATATAAATCAAAAACATATGAAACAGCTTTTATCTCATGACTAAATTAAAATCAACAAGAAATTTACGTAGAAAAAGTCTTTCATTAACAGTATCTTCATGTTGAAAGCTAATCTTTGTAGTGAGAAAACCACTTCAAGTGCAGAGTGATATATACAAGGACTTATGTATCATAAAGAAAGCCCATTTGGCTGGAATGTGTCCTCTGCTAAGAGTGGGCCCGTCTTAGGTTTGGTGGTGAGCACTTTCAGGTGCTGCATTTTAGAAAATTGTGTATTCCTAAATTTTCTAGTAAAATACGTAAATATGAGTATAAAGTTCATTGGTAGCTTCACTGTAGGTAACTATAGTGAAGTAAGGAGAGGAAGAAGGGACTTAATCTCATTCATTTATATACACTTTGCAGTGACATGTGATCAGACTTACCTGTGCATACCTTCACCAGCTGAACTGCAACTGTCATGGTCCATGCCGCGTTCCTGTACTTCACTGCGGCCTCTGCTTTCGCCGTGTGCATTCCAGGCGCCGCTGCTTGACGCCTGCGGTCGCTGTGCGGCTTTCCCATGCTGGCCATGCTGCTCCTCCATCTTGGCTGCTGCCCTGGTTCCTTGTAGCTCTATAGAGGGCGGCGGCCACATCTTCCCTTCCTTTATTCCCACAGTGTGCAGCGGGGTTGGGCTTCCTCTGCCAATCCCCTTCCACCTGTGGGTTTATAAGCCTGCTCCTCTCAACACTCCCTGCCTGATCCTTGTTGTGTCATGTTGGTGCATGTTGTAGTCTGTTGCTGTGTGTTGTCTTCTTGTTTGTTAGTGGTCTGGTGTGTGCACGCAGTCTTGTTTGTGTCCTTGTGGTATCCTCTATGTTTGTTAGTCTCCATGTTGTTTTCCATGTGTCTGTCTGCATCTTTGTCTGTGAACTTCTTTGCCATGTTTATGCCTTAGTTCCTAGCCAGAGTCCTAGTTTGTTTTTGCTTGTCCCTGTTTCCATGTCTGTGAGTTTCCTTGCCTCGTTCTCTGTCTGTGTTCTTGCCCTGGTTATGCCTTGTTCCCTTACCTGAGTCCTAGCTTGAGTCTCTGCTTGTTCCTGTTTCCTTGACTTGTTTGCTGCCTGTGTTCTTGCCTTGGTTCCTTGCCTGAGTCCTAGATTATGTCTCTGCTGGTCTCTTGTCACTTTCTTGGTCTTGTTCAGTCTATGTTTTGTACCTTGCCTTCCGTTTTTCCTTCTTGCTTGGAATCTGTTTAGTCCTGTCCTTGTCTGTTCTGTACCTGCACATATCTAATCCTAGTCTGCTTTATCTTGTTCCCTTATCCTGTTGGTGCCTAGCTTTGGCACTTCTTGCCTGTCTGGTCAGCTACCACTGCTGGGGACTGCTCTGAGGTGGCTGTTGGGGTAAGCCATCCTTACCATCAAAGGCTCTGTGAAGATGCCCGACGGAGTTACGCCCCCTCGGAGAAAGCCCGGCAGTGGTCCAGTGGGTACTCTACCCGCTTTACCTGCTCATCCGTTACAGCAACCAATATAGCGCTGACATTTGTTACTTAAATCTTCTGACGATACTAGCTTTAACTTACTGTGCACACCTACAGATATTAATCCAAAAGACAAAATCTACACTACTAACTACACCATCTAATAAAAATAGTAGTAAAATACTGTAGTATTCTTTGACATGCATCTGAATGGATTTTATTTACTTATCTTTTAGAACATTTTTCCACCATTACCTTTCAGCATTTATGCTGCTATTATAACTAGTATTATATTCTTCATATAGTGCACTACTTTTTCAATAGCTGTCACCACCTTTTCTTTTGTAAAATATAAGATGTAGAGAGTTTGCATACATCTGGAGGGATGGATGCATTTGAGCTATGTAACAAAATACTAAAAATTAGGAATTATTTTATGGAGAATTCTAGAAAATTAGAGCACTGCATTTAGTATGTGAACTGGTAAATCGGTTAATGGGCAGTTACAGATCTCAGCAAGATTGTGGCTAAGATGTCCAAATTGGGTGTGTGACCCTGTGTTGTGGATTTGCTGACAGACTTGAATGTGTGGCCGTGCAAATGAGCAGTTTCTGGAATCAGAAGTGGGTTTCCAGACTATGCTCGATGTAAGGTGAGAGTTTAGCAAATTTCCTTAGCACTCGAGACGTGGGCGCTTTTTTCTTTCTACTTTTCATCATCTGTAACGTACATATCTTTAAACTGAAAGGGAAACAAATAAACTGGGCCTGCTGGAAAGAAAGGGTTGTGTTAATCTAAGCACTGTGGTAGTTAGCCTACTGGGGAATTGCTTGGAATATACGTTAAAGAGGTTGCCTAATGGAAGAAAATATTTTCTATATTATATGTGTGTTAAAGGCATTTGTGTAATATACTATCATTACATTTTCTGTGGGCTTCCTGCAGCTCTACATCAGCTGCTAAGCGACAGGATGCTCAGAAGTTGTGTGTCTGAACACACAGGAAACAGCCCTGTGTGGAGCCCAGGAGATCATGTGACGAAAGGGTTTTGCCTTTTTTTAGCGGAGCCTTTGAAGCCACACCTCTTTGATTCTGCCTTTCAAGGCCATCAACATTGGGAAGGAAACAGGGTGTGTGAAATGAGGCTGAGATGAGGAGGGTGGAAGATAGACAAAGTAAAGCAAAGGATCATAGGGCTTGTAATTTTACAGGAAACAGCTTTCAAATAGGAATTAGTTCTGCTCAACTGCAGAGAAAGAAGGCTTCATGCAGCACAGGAAAAGTACACATTAGTACTTAAAATATCAAGGCGATGAGTGAAAACAAGTAATTTGAGATTTTAGTTGGTTTGCCAGACAGCCCACTTAATATTGATTTTTGGTCAATAAGTTTTTTCAGTACCATCATACATTTTGAGATATATGTCATGACCAAGAAGAGGAGAACAAGCAATATTTTGACTAATGGCTTCTTTAGCCTGAAACACATATTCATCTTTTTGGTTGTGCCTGATTCTTGGAAGTTGACCAAATGCACATACTGGATTTTACCTTTTGAATGATGGATCGTCTTCTTTTATCTACATAATGTCATGTTGAATTACCCTTTAATTATTTTAAGAGAATAAGCATATTAAAGAAAAGTATAGCATGGAAGAGAAAGTATACTTATAGATCCATTGTATAAACTATGCCATCTCATCCGTGCATGAGGCAAGGAACTTCCACTGGAAATACACCCCGCTGGTAATACACCCAAAATAGCCATTTTAAAGGGTTTTATGGGGCTATTATTTAAACTGTGATTATTTTGTTTGCCTCCATCCCACCAACCTACTAACAGTCATTTACTATCATCCAAGCAAGGTCAACTAAATTAGAGGACAAGAATCCTACTACAACAAGCCCATTCAATAGACGTGTTTCAGAGCTGCATGGACTACATGGCCAAGCCATGACTTATAGCTACAATGCCCACATTGGTGTAGTGATAAAACGTTTAAGTCCCATCTGACATTTGATGTGTGCTTACTAGGAAAATGAGTAAAACATATTTAACCAACAATATACATTTTCTGCCATAAATACCTGCTAATTTCCGGAATTTTTTTCCCTTCCAAGGGTCAGATGTTCTACTCTTATAAATATCCATCATCTCATGTGTCTTCTACAAAGTTCATGTCAGGAACACCAATTTATTTAGTGAGGTTTAATATGCTTTTATGGAATGATCGCTCAAAATAATCAGTTCATGTAATGCCACCCAACACACTTCTTCTTTCCATTACTCACTGACGAACTTGACATTAACTTTGCCCTCTGTTAGCAGAATCTAAATTAGATTATACTATTTGAAAACATTACACATTAATACATGAAAAAATAGCAACATATTTTTGGAGCAGAGATTGAGTCTAAAGAATTTGGGGCTCAACAGGAACAAATGAACAAATTTTGGCAGTTCTGTTAAAGTTCAGATGGACTTACTGATGAAAAATGACCAAAAATGAACCGCGCCAGCTGGCATGCTTTCCTACTTTTATAACAATCACAGAGGAGATGAAGAACCAATTCTTTATAGCGCATGTTCAGTTTGAGCTGAAAATGTAACTAATCTCCTTAAAAATGTCATTGAAATTAATTTATTTACATAATATTTATATAAACTATGATTTGGACATGGAAATAATTAGATTACATAAACATCTTTATATGGGATTTGTATCAGCTTTCTACTGGATTTATATCGTATCAGCTTTATACTAGAGTTTTACTGTCAGCTGTACATTAAATTTATATTGTATATTACCTCCTTACTCAATGTATAATTTGTATCTGCTTCATACCAGATATTTTATTTGTTAGCTTCATAAAAAGTTTATAATTTATCAACTTTATACTATATTTATACTATGTCAGTTTTATTTTTGATTTTTGTGATATACTGTATCAACTTTATTCTGTGCTTTATATTTGCTTTTTATTACATTTTTTCTGTAAATGTACAGCATAAATCTTTTATGAAGTAAAATTTTTTACTTGATTTTTACCATTTATTGTATTAGTTTTATTCTGAGCCTCATACTAGATTTTTTTCTGTAAATTAGCTTCATTAAAGATTTATACTATATAAACGTTATACCAGATTTATGTTATCAATTTTATGCTTATTTTTTACTATATATTGTTCGAGCTTTTTTCTGTATATCTGCTTCATACTAGATTTTTTTTGTAAATTAGATTTATAGAAGATTTATACTAAATCAGCTGTATAATAGTACTTTTGTACTATGTATATTTTTATTGTATCAGCTTTAAACTAAATTTGTATTGTCTATAAGCATTATAATGGATTTATACTATATGGAGGCAGGGGCGTAGCTAGAGACTCATGGCCCCGGATGCAAAACTTAAGCTTGGGGCCCTCCTACTCCCAGACACAGTCTGTGGGCCAATACTTTTCAACAACAGCCTCCCTACTTGACGACGTGACCGATGTCTGTCAGTGTAGTGCGCTGCAGAAAATTATTTCTTTTAAAAGGAATAGTCCAATAGAAGAAAATTCATTTCAAATGGGGCCAAAGAAAAACAAGTTATACAGCCAAAGTGTCTGTTTCCTATTGACCCCCTCCCCCTCACAAAATAAAGAAAATGTTGTGGGGTGAACAGGAAAAAATGCAATTGTGCCTTTTGTTTTATGAGTTTAGTTTTTGTTGGAGTTTATGCTGAACAGTTCAATTGACATTTATCTGTATTCTATGGGTCCGTAAGTATACAAGGGCCACATTATCACTACTTTATAGTGACTAATATCACCATAATGTTACTGACCAAAACAGTATACCAAGATCAATAATACCAATAACAACAATATACAAATGCCAAAGAATACCCCATATATCACTTCCATTAGTGACTAATACCATCATTCTGTCACTGACCAAATCAATATATCAAGACCAATAATATCAATAACAACAATACAAAGAGACCAAATAATATCCCACATACCACTGCCATATATTGACTCATACCACATATTGTTACTGACCAAATCAATATACCGAGACCAATATTACCAATAACAGCAATATACAAGGACCACATAATGCCCCCACATCATGACCACATGTCACCACCATAAACAGCTTCTACAATACAATTGTACTGTTACTGAATATAAACCATTACACTAAGACCACTATTACCACCATACAGTGACCATATAGTGGTAGATAGCAGCTGTACACAGGGTCTGCCCGCCGTATAAGTGATTACAGGGCAGTAACAATTAGGAACTCACAGGTGACGACTTTTCTTATGAGTCGTTCTCTTTTTTCTTTCTTCATCCAGTCCAGACCATCATGACATCTTCTCCCGGCCACAACTCGTCCCTGCAGAATTTACCACACAAACATGTTAGACTCCAAATAGTGAATGTCCCCTAACCAACTATAGGGCCCTCATCTGTGCCACCAGTAGCTAGGAACACACTGCATATAGTAGACAGCCCACCCAGATAAGATAGGCGGATAGGAAGACGCTTCTTTTAGGTAGGTTAGACCTTAAAAATTAGATAAGTGGCAGACTCTTCTTATTAAGTAGGTAAAGTCCCCCTTCAGTATAGAGCCCTTCTAGTAGGTAGGTAAGTAGATAGGGCCCCCTCTAGTAGGTAGGCAGGTAGATAGAACCCTTTAGGGTATCTAGTTAGGACCACTTAGGATAGGCAGATAGGGTCACATCAGGTAGGCAGATAGGGCCACTTAGGTTAGGTAGTTAGGGCCACTTAGTGCAGGTAGTTAGGGCCATTTAGTGCAGGTAGTTAACGCCACTTAGTGTAGGTAGTTAAGGCCATTTTGGTTAGTTAGGACCATTTAGTGCAGGTAGTTAGGACCAGTTTTGGTAGGTAGTTAGGGCCACTTAGGGTAGTTATTCCGTCCCTCCACCCCCTATTAAAAAAATAAAAACAATACTTACCTCGACTCCTGGCTGTTCCCCCGCTGAACACCGCACTTTGAATCTGGAGCGTGCAGAGTGACTTCATCACGCCGCCCACTCTGTTATATCAGTTCCGGCGTCTACTATGCCCTAAGACTAGCAATAGGCTTAGGGCCTAGTACAGGCAGTGGCATGATGACATCATTGCATCACGCTGCTGCCTTCAGTGGGCTCAGCGGCTAGTATCAGTGTATACCGGCCACTTAGTCTCAGTAGCTGCCTGTACCGTGCAGGTGGCGGTTGTGAGCGCTGTATCCCTGGGTCTATGTGGGCCTGTGGGCCCCCCCTAGCTCATGGGCCCAGTCGCAAGTGCGACTGCTGCGACCCCTGTAACTACGCCACTGTATGGAGGTGTCAGCCACAAAGTGAAAGCTGTGGTGCGCTACACAATTAAATTGTTTTACTATTTACTTAGGTGGACATGTAGGAATGGGGCTGCAACATTTTTTTGGTGTGCCTTGGGCCAAATAAACTGTTTTAGTCCTGTTCTATAGATGTATGAACCATCGCAAGCCAAAACTTTGTGCAATCTGTGCCAAAGATGCGAGGACATGTTGCACCAGAGTTATACAATGCACCAAAAATGAGCTAAAAATACGCCACAGTTTGACGCCAAACTGTCGTACAAATCCATACCAGTTTCAAAGTAGCATGGCTACGACTGCTTTTGGCATAGGACAAGACACATTTATTAAGTGCTGTGAGACTTTCATACATACTATCGGATTGTACACTATTAAAAACAGAGGTAGAACTTGTGAAACGCCACCAGGTTCATACATGTCCCTCTTAGTATGAAAATGGCTATGCTACATTGTGGGCTGTATTGATAATTTAGTATATCACCTGTTTATTTGCTTTTTGCTACATCTGCATATCAGCTTTATAGTAGGTTTTTACTAAACAGTGATCCCTCAACATAAAATATTAATTGGTTCTGGAACAATCATTGTATGTTGAAACATAACTCTATGGAAAATTGGTAATTGGTTTGGAAGCACCAAAATACGAAATGAAGAGTAAAGAAAATTATATGGATAACTAATCAAGATTAAGCAATTCCTTACATATAACAGTCAGAAAGAACAGTTGGAAGTTGGGAATCACTTTCTATTTTAAGGACAGAAGTTTCTTTGGGTCATGTACTTTTTACACAATGTACCAGAAAAAAAGAAAATGGAGCCACCCTCACATGGTTCCCAAAGGAGCCACTTATCCTGGCACATGTAAAGAGCAGAACGGAACATGTAGTACTGCACTGAACTGTAAAGAGGCGCTACTAGACAGCCAATCACTGCATGCACTGCACTAATACAGATATTTTACAAGTAAAATGTTCATGATAATTTGTTGGATCTTCCTGTAAATTGCATGTGCCTCAGATTGGCAGTGTCTGTGGCATTGTATGATGAATCCACAGTTAACATACAATGTCCCGGTAAAGACCATTGTATGTTAAACATATTGCATCCTGAGACCATTGTAACTTGAAGGCAACCACTGCATAAGTTTTATATTAGATTTATACCGTATCAGCTTTATAGTAGATTTACATTGTATATTATATACTATATCTATATTTCAGCTTTATTGCAGATTATATTATATTGGCTTCATACAGTACTATATTTATATATTAGATTTTAGGCGAGGTATAAAGATAAATATGAAATCTTTAAATTTTAGCATAAACACTATTACAGTATAATTTCTCCATCGTAGAAGCTTTTGGTTGTTCTTGCTCAGCATCTCTTTGATTATTACATGACAAACAGATTTTTACCCAATACAAATAAATTGATAAATGAAGCTTTCTATTTAAACAGAGATCTTGGAAACATAAGGAAATGATAAAAAAGTGTATAGAAAAATTATAGAACTTTTTATTGTATTTCTATGCTTAAATATAACATGCATTTCACTAGTAGGTTGCATGAAGCAGTGACGATCATTGACTGTAAGGCACAGTATTTGTCACCTTTGTTTACTATAGCATTTACAACAATTGTAGCTGTGGAGTGTGTGCCTTGTCCTGACAAATGTCTGTTTTTCTTGGTACTTTGCATTTCCCTTGTATTCATTACCAGTTAGTCGTAAAACCTTTATCAAACATAGAGCAAATCCTTGTATTTAAAGTTGGCTTATCGCATTATTTTGCATGCATTGTGTGACAAGTCAATAATCTATGATGATCTATGGCACCAAAACAGCTTGATGTCACACAAATTTAGAAACATTTCTTATTATATTTCCTTAATGTAAATGTTCTGGTTTATACATCTTCATGTAACTTGATATATCCTTTTTATTATTTACCGAGCCCATGGCTCATCTTCATTTCTGGCTGTGCCTGTTGCTGCAACTAAGCCCCTTTCTTCTGCTGATTGGTGTAGTTCTGGCATTAGAGCCTCACCGATCACAAAATGATAACCTTTAATAGGGTATTGTATTTAATTAGATGTGGTAGAGCTACAGCATATGTCATTAATTTGTGATACTCTAGGTGCAAGTTCCACCTCTGGTCTTTGATTTACCCTATACCATCTACTTACAGTACCTTTACATCTCAATGGAAAGATAGCTGGACAGCAACCTCCATTGGAGTCTGAGGGAGTTTCGAGAATATCTTAGCTACTATTAAGCGAGTTGAGGCATTTGTGTGTTTTGCACCCCATCCATCTTCTCTATTAGGAGACAATGGGGGACGATTTTAGCATGTGGAGGAACTTGTGCTAAGCAAGAAAGAGGTGATATGAAACATTGATTTCCAATAATAATATGAAAATATTTAGAAGGCAACCTCTAAAATCTGTGAACTTAGGGAATTCATACCTATTGATTTTTGGCAACTGGTTTTAATACTCAATATAACCCTGAATGCAGCTCATGGGGTACTAGAGAAAGCCAATAGATGCTGCAGAATAGGATATTTTTTATACTCTTTGCAATATGTGTCAAACATGGGTCAATTGTGGACTTAGACAGCGTGACACAGTGAGCAGGAATGGATGAAGTCCAAATGCAGAAGGACTAGCTCTCAACTTTTAGCCAGTGCTTGGCAGAAGTCAGGTGCCATTTTGAATTCGGAGTTCCGGTGTGCAACCCTACACCAATCTGTTCAACATCTCACAGGAGGTGGAACAGCTCTGACAGCCCTACTTAGGCACCCTAGCCACCCTCCAAGTTCTGAAGTTTGGTGCTAAAGTGGTAGAAGTGACTTACTGCTATACAACCTTAATGGACATTTTGGTCTTTTACTGACAAACTGGCACACCATAACATCTCTTGTGAAACAATTTGGACTACTTTATTACCGACCCAGAAAAAAAGTGTATATACCATATAAAACCTTTTGAAAAAATTTCTTATAGCTTGGTTAAATAAAGTTGAAATGTGACGCAAGTCATGTTGAGATGTTCCATTAATGTGTAGCAGGATGTGTGATATTCCCATTATTCTATAGAATTCCTTAGATATCCCATTGGAATAATATAATGGTTGCTGTTTGGCTAGTGCTCATTGGAGATCTGCATTGGTGAACTAGTAAAGTCTAGGTGGTCCTGGGGAAATACAGAATGAAGGAGTCAAGACAAAAAGCAGCAAGTGCTCCAAGTTAACTTTCCTTTTGCATACTCATCTGCTTTACTACATTGGGACCCTTTTTGGATGTACTCTATGTGCTCATCCTTTTGGATATTGGACATATTCACCGAGTGCTTATATTTTCCTGGAAAGCTTGTGGATGATTATGGGATTTATCTGTTCTAATAAATCTTACCATACAAAGAACGGGTTTATTGAATTTTTTCTTTATATTTAGTGGGTGGAAATGATAATAAAATGGAATTCAAATTAATGAGAGCTATTTGCTAAACTCCACTGCAAATTAAATGCGTTTAGCAAAATATAGGGACATTACTCATTGTGCATTTTATATTTTATATTATTCATTAAAACCACATAAAAACTTAAAAGTGTCCATCTTTCACATAATTGAAAACAGATCTCACAATTTCTGCAGCTGCAAAATTAGAAGTCATAAAATCAGAATCTTATGGCACAAACAGCAACCTGTTTTCTTCCCTTTCCCCCTCAATCTATGAGGTCTTTATACGCTTTTCCATTTTATTGTTCATCCTCAATGGGAATCAAAATGGTCATGTTTATCATACTAAGTCTGATCTTTAACCTTTTTTTTTTAGTGAGTAGGATTTTATTTCTCAGCCGACCTGCCTCCCCCTACAACAAAAAAATATATCTTTATCAGCTTTTCCTGTCTTGTATTCTTGTTAAATTGCTAAATATGAGAATCTAGAGCACATGTTCCTTGGGATTTGGCAGAACAAGATTACATCATTTTATCGACTTGTTATTGTAACACTTGATCTGAGTTTTCATTCTGGTCTACAGTAGTAAAAGTATGTAGGAAAACATGTGACTAGCACTGGTAGAGGTCTCTGGCAAATCATGATCTAACACATAAAAATAAATTGTAGAAAACATGTGCGTCCCCTCCCCCATGTAGTTTGAATTAGTAAGGAAAATTAGAAAATGTGTTTTATGGAACGTCATACTATCTACTTTAGATCTTCTAGGTGGCAGAAATGGTCACTAACCTTTCAATACATTTTGCTTAAATCAATAGTACAAAGTAATTTAAGAAACTTTGTAATATATCTTATTAGGAAAAAGAACCCCTTTCCTCCATCCCTTCCTCCTAAACTTATAATCGCCATAAAAATCCATCTGGTGAGGGATCAGCTCACTGCAGTCATATTACAGCTGTTCAATTATATCTATGGAGAGGGGAGGTGGAGCAGGAAGGAGATACAGAGTAAGAAGCAAAGACAGAGATGCTGCTGAAAACGCTAATAAGTGTTATATCACATCTCAGTGCTGCAAGTTTATACAGCCAAGTATTGCTTTATAATTTTATATGCATATAAAATATGCTGCTGTTACTTTTGAGCTTAGGGGCAACTAAAAAAACATTTACAAGTTACATAATGACCAGAAATAGTGCTACTTATGTAAGTACATGACGGCTTATCTGAAAGGATACCTTTTAAGATCACTTTATGGCCTTTATTTTTAGGGGTCAGAATTTTTTCAACATGGGATAAAAATGTCGGGGTTTTGACCATTGAGACTTCTACCAATCACTAGCACAGGGCATTGCATGATCGAGGTGAGATCATTCTTCTGATTGTGTGGGTCCCAGTGGTCGGCGGGTCCCAGTGGTTTGACTCCCAGCAATCTCCTATTATGGATAGTAGATACATGTGAACCATGGTGTCGCCCCTATGAATGATAAACCTCTGGGTACAATTTGCCAGCACTTGGAGAAGCTTAGAATCTTTTGCATATAGATTTATTATTGAGTTCTACTTTTAAATGTCACCTATTGGTGAATGTACTTTCAGGATGTTGCTACCTCCACGTTACTACCAGTGTCATCATTAAATGTCATCAGTGATTACTATAAAAAATTACATTTCCCTGCATGACTTGTTTAGGAGGGGGCATAGTTCCTGCACAGTGTGGGCTCTGCTTGTCTATCTAAGTAGTTATAAGTTGTACATGTCTTTCTGCTCCCAGAAGGGCATAGAAGGATTGTAACAACATGAAGGGCACCCACAGTGATTGACATGGACATGAGAGAAAAGGAAAGGAGTATAAAGAGCTGGAGGAACATGGTGATCTAATAACAAAGGAGAGTGGGAGACCAGACTACAGTTGCATTATATACTAAATTTGATACACACTGCCTGGTTTTGAATGTGCAGGCATTAAAGGGGTCTTCTCATCTCAGACATTTATGGTATATCAATAGGGACCCATACCTGTCATGAGATCAAGCTCCCAAAGGTATCTGTGAAGGTGGTTGCACTTGCACAACACTGTCCATTCATTTCAGTGGGAGTTTCAAGTACAGCCAATCGGGTAGGACCCGTACATATCTGACATTTATGATACATTCTATCAATATGATATAAATGTCTGAGATGGGAACACCTCTTTAACTTTGAACAGCAAGACTTAACATACTTGCTTCCCATGTGAATTCTGGATCAATAAAAAAATGTTAAGTATTTGGCTGAAGACCTGCTTTAAAGAGATTACGTCACTAGAGAATCTGCACTGACGCCTGTTCTACAGCGTTCTTAGAAATTACTACAGGATAGTTTCAACAGAGGTTGGACTATGGTAATTTATCACTTTAGGCAGCAGCCAGGCCACCATCAGAAATTTCAGGGCTCCATACAAGGCCCCTGCGGCCTGCTCTTTCTACCATTCCTGTGAAACAGGGTTGGGGTAGCTGCCGGCGACAGCAGGCCCACCGCCTTGCTTCACAGTGTGACCGAGCCCCGTACGGCAGTACCAGCTGTACTGCCCTAACGGTGGTCCTGGCAGCAGCAATGTGTGAGACTTGATCCAATACTCTGTATATGTAGTCAACCTTGTACTATATATGGACTCCAATGGAATATTGTGTGTTTAGGTCCTGTCTGCATCTATTAAGATACAATTTTGACCTGATGTGTAGACCAATGTCAGGCTCCAGATGTTGTTACTCTTCTACCTCTGACCTCCAGTGCAAACCATTAATGACTTTCGCCTTCCACCCTTCTTTTTTCTCATCAGACAATAACCACACCTCTATCATCACCATCCAAATAGTTTATTGTGATGCTATTAGATTAGACTTTTTAAATGGTTCCATTGAATACCCTTACATCATTATGTGGATGACCTGTGAACTGTCTAGTAATTGACAGCTGACCTACAGCTGCCGAATATCACATAATGCTGACATTTCCCTCCAGAAAAACAAACAATCTAGAGGAACAATACACCTTCCAAGACATAGCTTTTGTCTCTGATACATCTTCATTGTTAACTTAGTTAGCGTGTTTTTTCCGGATTTTGCTATTTACAATAGTTCTTAGAAATAAAATTTTGCGTGGGATGTTTTTGAAACGTATACTTTTTGGAAGCAATCATTTTGTTCACCTTTATCAAGAGAACATTTTCATTACGGTATTCACGTATAGACAAGAAATGTTCTCATAGCTGTCAGCCATAGCATGATATGAATATAGTGCATAGGAAGACTTGGCTCCCACTAGACTTATGGCTTCTACTTATGTCATGACAACCCACCGATGAATTGTTTAGTTGATTTTAATAGGATTCATAGGTATTCCAGTAGAGTTATAATGTATTTGATGAAAAGGTTAAAGACAACACACACTACATAAGTGTTGTTGTCAAACATACCAAAAAAGGTGATAGAAACCTGAAATGCAGGTGTGAAAAAAACATAGGTTTCGCTGGAAAATAAAGTTTTTGTTAACTCTAAATTTTTTGGATGGTAAAACCTCTTAAAACATCACAAGTTTCACATTTCACATACCGTATTATGGAATAATATTACTAAAGCCAAAGGGGCCAATAATGAACACTGCAAACAAATACACTCTTCCATTTGGAGGAGATGCTGGTGTAGCGGATGATCCCTAGTCATGTGTTTAAGCTATTTAAAGGGTCAGACTTGACTTAAACGGCTTTCCACTAGCAAAAAGAAAAATAAAATAGATGACATTGGGGCTATGGTGGAGAAAAAAAGAAAACAAACTTGTACTTACCTACCTGTCAAAAATGCTGGAGAGACTTGCACTCCATTGTAAGTGAGTGGAGCTTGAGCCTCTTTTCTGTGTCTGGACAGAACCTGGTGGTTAGATAGGTAAGTATCAGGACAAATGTCATCTAATTTTTTTAATTGACATACCTTTTTTCCAGGGAGCAGTGACTGGCTTATAAGACTCCTTATGCCAGCGAGCATTTTATATAAGGCTAAACAATTATGCCCTACCACCACTGGTAAAAGCATACTAAGGTGTATATAATATGGAAACTACACCAGAATTTACATTCATACTCTAAACCACACATATTATGTGTTTTAGACAATTTTTAGACATATCTGAGCTGCATCATATCTGACAATTAAAAGGGTGTAGTTTTACAGATGGGCGCTTGACTTAATGTACAGATTGATGCAACAAAAATGTGCCAGAATTTGGTGCAATTATTTGTGCAAACTGAACTATAGGGGGGCATGTATGAAAACTGTCTGGGTGTAAGACTGTCTTTGTTGCCCATAGCAATTGATCAACACTCCCCTTTCATTTTTACAGTGCACTATATGAAATTAAAGGGGAACCCTGATTGGTTGCAGTGGGCAACAAAGAAAGTCTTAGACCAAGACAGTTTTCATCCATGTGGCCCATGGAGTCTAAACATGTTCCAGAGTTATCACGCAGAAGAGCCATGGTGATAAATCAAAAGGGCTGAAACAATTCATAAAAGCCTGACCCAGATGCACTGTTAGGGTAATAGTTATTTCTATTTTTTAAACCCATAGCTATTGGAAATGCTTCTAAAATTATTCTGAAAAGCCCATCAAAGTCTGGTGGTCCCTCATATTGCCAAATTGGAAACTGAGCTGTCAGTCACTTTCAACAGTTATCAGAATCATCAAAGAAAAGGTGATAATATACCCTAAATAACTGTTGACTGTCAACTATTCCTCAGGACTCACCCATTCACATGTATGGTTGGTTTATTGGCGTGTATTTGTTTTTAATGGGGAAAGGGAACTAGAAGTCTGGCAGCAGCTTTTCTTTTCTGATATCAAACAACATTTGTTCGCCCAACATGTACCATTAGGGTAATTATTAGACAGTCAACCACTCCCATCTAGAGTATACAGTGGGAAAAAAAAGTATTTAGTCAGCCACCAATTGTGCAAGTTCTTCCACTTAAAAAGATGAGAGAGGCCTGGAATTGATATCATAGGTAGACCTCAACTATGAGAGACAAAATGAGAAAACAAATCCAGAAAATCACATTGTCTGATTTGGAAATAATTTTTTTTAACAAATTATGGTGGAAAATAAGTATTTTGTCAATAACAAAAGTTCATCTCAATACTTTGTCATATATCATTTGTTGGCAATGACAGAGGTCAAAGTTTTCTGTAAGTCTTCACAAGGTTGGCACACACTGTTGCTGGTATGTTGGCCCATTCCTCAAAGCAGGTCTCCTCTAGAGCAGTGATGTTTTGGGGCTGTCGCTGGGCAACACGGACTTTCAACTCTCTCCAAAGGATTTCTATGGGGTTGAGATCTGGAGACTGGCTAGGCCACTCCAGCACCTTGAAATGCTTCTTACGAAGCCACTCTTTCGTTGCCCTGGTGGTGTGTTTGGGTTCATTGTCATGCTGAAAGACCGTTTCATCTTCAATGCCCTTGCTGATGGAAGGAGGTTTGCACTCAAAATCTCACGATACATGGCCACATTCTTTCATGTACATGGATCAGTCGTCCTGGTCCCCTTGCAGAGAAACAGCCCCAAAACATGATGTTACCACCCCCATGCTTCACAGTAGATATGGTGTTCTTTGGATGCAACTCAGCATTCCCTCTCCTCCAAACACAACAAGTTGTGTTTCTATCAAACAGTTCTACTTTGGTTTCATCTGACCATATAACATTCTCCCAATACTCTTCTGGATCATCCATATGCTCTCCAGCAAACTTCAGACGGGCCTGGACATGTACTGGCTTAAGCAAGGGACACGTCTGTCACTGCAGGATCTGACTCCCTAGCGGCGTAGTGTATTACTGATGATAGCCTTTGTTACGTTGGTCCCAGCTCTCTGTGGGTCATTCTCTAGGTCCCCCCGTGTAGTTCTGAGACACCGTTCTTGTGATCATTTTGACTCCACAGGATGAGATCTAGCGTGGAGCCCCAGATGGAGGGGGATTATCAGTGGTCTTATATGTCTTCCATTTTCTAATTATAGTTCCCACAGTTGATTACTTAACACCAAGCTGCTTGCCTATTGAAGATTCAGTCTTCCCAGCCTGGTGCAGGGCTGCAATTTTGTTTCTGGTGTCCTTCATCAGCTCTTCGGTCTTCACCATAGTGGAGTTTGGAGTGTGACTGTTTGAGGTTGTGGACAGGTGTCTTTTATACTGATAACAAGTTCATACAGGTGCCGTTACTACAGGTAAGGAGTGGAGGACGGAGGACCCTCTTAAAGACGAAGTTACAGGTTCTTAGAGCCAGAAATCTTGCTTGTTTGTAGGGGACCAAACACCTATTTTCCACCATAATTTGCAAATCAGACAATGTTATTTTCTGGGTTTGTTTTCTCATTATATATATATATATATATATATATATATATATATATATATATTATATATATATATATATATATATATATATATATATATAATATATCTCACAAAAAGATAGGGATATTTGGCTTTTGGTTCAAATTTCAGGATGGACATAGAGGGGGTCATGTATGAAAACTGTCTAGGTCTAAGAGTTTCTTTGTTACCCATAGCAACCAATCAGAGCTCCCTTTTCATTTCATATTGTGCTCTGAAAAAAATGAAAGGGGAGCTCTAAAAAAGTATAACAAAGAAAGTCTTAGGCTATGTTCACACGGCATCTTTCAGAACGTATGTCGGGGCATAACTGTGCTGCAGTGCGCCTCAAAATATGTCCTGCAACTATTGTAATCATAGCTCTCATTGAGAGCTATGATTACCTCCCTCTTCCCCGCTGCGTATTGAATGCCGACAAAAAAAAGTGAAATGTTTTTTCTTTCCGGTGTATACGCGGCAGGGATAATGAAAGTGAATGGGGCTGGTTGATCAGCACGTTCTTCTAAACACGCGGCGTCTTGTGCAGCACACACAAGTACACGCCACAAGACGCCGTGTGAACATACACTTAGACCTAAACAGTTAGAGCTTAAAGGCAATTTTTTTTTTTTTGATTTTCCATATCGCTTTCAGTATTTTTAAATAATTCTTTAGTCCTGCAGTTTTCACTTTGGCCACTAGGTCTAATAATAGTCTGAAACTTCCTGTTCTGTACAGAGAGATTTTCAGTAGTCTGCTCATTATCAGCATAAGCAGGTTACACTGAAAGGTGACACCAATTTATATAGATAGTACAGGATCCACCACTTACAATAGCAGATAGTCACAGACCCCCCTCTACTCCTCCCTTCACACTGACTTCTTCCCAGGTCACAGAGCATGGCTAAAAACTCTCTTATAGAAGTCAATGGGACTGAGTCAGTCTTAAGGCTCCTATGTGCATGAAGTTGCTGTAAAGTCTCTGACTGCTGTTAAAGCAGCGCAGTCAAGAATGCTTTCCCCACAATCATATATATAGATGACTGAATTGAGAAATCTACAATCAGAAAATAAAAACGGCTAAGAAGAAAAGAATGGATCAGGGTCTTGTTTTAATAAGTAAAAAGCAATTATGACAGGTTCCCTTTAAATGCACTAAGTGAGACTAGCTCTTCACTTAAGAATGCACATGCCCAACTGTTCAGTGTTTCAGTACTCTAGCAATGGTAAAATTAACGACAGGTGTTTGATCCCTGAATTGCCCAATAAATTTAGGGGATTGATTTATATTGGGATTAAAACAGACCTCCTCATCCTGCTGTTCACATATAGACATCATGAGACCAAGACAACACCTTACAATTGATCGACAGTACCTTGTCACTTTGAGGCTTCAAGCAGGATGCTCTCAGACGGAAGTGGTCACTGAGCACTCTCAGCAGGTTGCAACACAGATACAGAGTGGCCGGTAGAGTCGCAGAAAGGCAAAGTAGTGGTCGTCCTTTGGCTCCATCACACACTGATGACCGCTTCATTGAAAACAATGCTCTGTGGAACCAGATGACGAATCCACACCACTCCAGGCACATTTAAGGAGGTGAGAGGTAACCAAGTGTCATGTCAGACCATTCGTAACCATTTACATCAGCATAGTCTGAGAGCTAGACGACCGGCAAGGGTACTTGACTGATGCCTGCCTTGGCTGATGCATAGTGCATTGATGAATTCATCATCTTCCCACCGTCCCACTCCATCCCTCCACCTGATCTCTCTATCACAGTCAATGGCTATACTCTCTCACCAGCTCCACAAGTCCGCTGCCTTGGGATAACCCTTGACTCCAATCTGTTCTTCAAACCGCCTCCACCTAAAAAATATCTCCCGTATCCGCTCATTCCTTAACTTCGAAAGCACAAAAATGCTGGCCCATGCCCTTGTCATCTCACGACTAGACTATTGCAACGTCCTTCTCTGTGGCCTCCCAGCTTGCACCCTCGCTCCCCTCCAATCCATCCTTAACTCTGCTGCCCGTCTGATTCACCTCTCTCCTCGATACTCCCCTGCCTTTCCCCTCTGCCAATCCCATCACTGGCTTCCCATTGCCCAGCGAATCCAATTCAAGTTAGTAACCTTGACCTACAAGGCTCTCCATAACCTTTCCCCTCCATACATATCTGCCTTAATCTCCAGATATCTCCCCTCACGCAATCTCTGCTCCTCACAGGACCTTCTTCTCTGCTCTCCCCGTGTCAACTCCTCATATAATTGTCTCCAAGACTTCTCCGATGCTTCCCCCACATTCTGGAACTCACTGCCCCAACACATCAGACTCTCCCCCACTCTCACCAACCTCAAAAGCAACCTGAAAACCCATCTCTTCAGGATTGGTTATAACCAACAATAACCTTGCTGTCACTACACCCTCCACAAACATGTTTCCCCTCACCTGTCTCTCCCCACCTTCCTTTTAGAGTGTAAGCCCTCACGGGCAGGGACCTCTCTCCTTCTGTACCAGTTGTTAGTTATTGTATGTTTAGAGTCAGGGTCCTGCTGTCTCAAGTCTAACAGGTTTTCCTCCAGGATTGCCCTGTATTTTGCTCCATCCATCTCCCTATTAACTCTGACCAGCTTCCCAGTTCCTGCTGAATCATAGCATCCCCACAGTATGATGCTTATAAAACTGAAAAGTGTGGTGTGCATGTATTCACCCCCATGTTCTCTCATACCCCTAAATAAAATCCAGTAATAATAATCTTTACATGGCGCCAACATGTTGCGCAGCACTTTACAATTTAGAGGGTAAAAGTACAGAAAAAAATTACACAGTAAAAAGCAACTTACAGATCAGACACAAGGTGTGAGATCCCTGCTTGCAAGATCATACAATCCACCAGGGTGTATGGGTGAGACAAAGGGTGAGAAGTGCTTGGTTTATACATAATGGTCCAGCCAGGTTTCATAAATAAGGGATGGTTTCATAAAAAGTGGATGAACCTGCCACCCAGACCATACATCTACTGTATATACAGATAAGTACCTGTGAGTACCCAAGTGCAAGGAGTGACAGAAACATGCGTGACAGAGAGTGGGGTTAGCAATAAGGGATCTTGGTAGGCCTGCCTGAGCAGATGTATTCCCGGGAAACAGTGTGACCAATTGCCTTTAGAAGGCACCTCATTAGTAAATAGAGTACCCTCTAGATGTGCAAAGGTGGTAGAGACATCCCCCAACAGGCTGCAGATGTCATTGCAGCTAAAGGTGGTCCTACAAAGTATTGAGTCAGGGCGGCTGAATACCTATACATGCCACACTTTTCAGTTTTCTAATTTGCATACATTTGAAAGAACTCATATGATTTTCTTAACAATGCCCACCTCTTGCTACTTGTGTTGCTTTATACCAGAAAATACCATTAACATACATGTAAGTTTATGGCTGTAAGATTTAAAAATGAGGAACAGTTCAAGGGGTATATGTATTTACCTATAGGTAAAGTATGCAAGTCTATTGTATATGCTGGTATATGCTGGCACTGGGTCATATGCACTCAACATATGTGTCAAACATAGGAAGAGATATAGGGTGACATGTCCAAAAATTGGCAGTTTTTAGGTGCATTTAATCAGTGTAAAGTGCACCTGAAAGTACAATCCTTTCAAAAATCTGGCGTCTGGTATACCTTGCATAGTAAATGTAATGCGCCTAAAAAGGCGCATTGCACAATTGCTGCGCATAGAGTATCATTGCTAGTGTATGTAATGCGCCTATTGAGGCACATTGCATTATGGAGGCGCACAGCATATCATTGCTACTATATGTAATGCGCATCTTTAGGCGCATTACAGTGTGTTGTGCCCGGCGTAAAAAAAAAACTCTAGTTTTGGTATATTGCAGTTCATTTATATCGAGAATATGGCGTCAAAAGTTTTTTTTTGCTGCAAAATACACCAAAACAATGGCGCATTCATATTGGGACATGTCTCCCATACTGTGAACAAAGACTAATAAAGACTTTTTTTTAAATTATTGAATTTTCTCTTCAGCATTGGAAACGAAAAATGTGGCCTTAGAATAATATCATGTATTACTTTTCAGTGCCTTCTTTGTGTGACAATTTGCACAAGTTATTGATATTTTTAAACGGAATTGTCAGCTGCAAAGTTTGTTAATGTCATAATAGCTGCCAAAGAGTGTGCCATGCCCAGCATATTGTCAGCTACGAATTGTACACTCTCTGCCAAAATGTGAGCGTACAATACCTGCGCTCCCAGTTTGATCAAGTTTACGTTGTGCAAAATGGAAAAAAGCTGTTTGCAAAATCATGCCGCTCTTGAATTTGCAGTTTCCTCTTTTGCATCCCAATTGTTTTATTGTGATTGGGCCTGGTTTCAAGAGATTAATATTTGAAACAGAGAAAGTGACTGTGAATTTCATTTATCTTTGTGTAAGCACACGTTCAATTCATAAAATGTAGCTTGTTATGAGAGAGATATTTTTCACATTGTTAAAACATTTTAAGAGGTCACTAGAGGGTCACATCACCATTAGGGACTATTTGTTTGGCAGGCTGTGTTACATGGTTAACAATACCTCCTAAGAGCTTCTATTCTAATGGCTTTACACTGTGAGCTCCAGATGCCTTAGAGCTAAAGGGGCTCTCCAATTTTATAAAGTCGCCATCAAACCTTTGGAATCCCCACTGATCCCGGTCTAATTTAGCCCTACATGCTTTTGAATTTTTCCTTACACGGTGTTGCTGCCCATTACTTGGTTGGAAAGGGAACTATGGCAAGCTCCATTCATTTACATTACCAGTACCGCTGGATGGTACCACACCTCTGCACGGTGTGTGTCTGGGCATCACTAGGCAGTGAATAACTGTGAAAGGGCTGAAGTGCAGAATCAGCACTGCCTCATCTTTTTATGGACCAGTGGGGAACCAAAGGTTCAACCCCCACAATTAAAATGTGGCTGCGTGTCATAGCAATATAGCATCACTTCATGAGATGTGAATATACTTTTAAGTGAAATTCAGAGACAGTCTGTAAGGAAAGCTGATAACACTTGGGTTTTTCTGGTGAAAACATTGATCACTTTTAGAATTAGTGATTTTCTCTGTCTTTGAGTATAACAGGGTGCTCTCATCTGTGGAAGAAAAAAAATATACTGTATATTTATATATAGCAGTTTAGTAGGCTATCTATGATAGATTACACAACCTCCAGAATAATTCACTTCTTAAAGGAGTTGTTTCATTTAGAAGATATATCCAAACTGTAGAAACAAAAGACATAGAGCACATATCCACAAGCACAATGTCGCATACTGCTGCTAAACCAACACTTGAGTTTCTAAGATACATTTTGATAAAGTTTCTAAGTTACATTTTGATAAAGGTGTATAAGCCCACTTTCTACTAGACCCCTACTGCCAGGCTTAAACCCCTGGCACTGGATCACACAGCCTTCTAGCAAAGTATCACAATGGCTGCCATACAGCGCCACAACGAAAAAGAAAGGATCACAAACACACCTTTCCATGTGCTCCTAGCAAACAGACTAAGAGAGAATAGGTAGTAACTCTTCTGTAGTTTCCTGCTAATTAAAAAAAAATGGGCTAAATGGGATAAATGCTGTTACCAAGGCAAAAAATTGGGGTAGACATATTTAAAAATATCCAAAATGTAGAGAAAAGACATGGAACACATAACCAAATACTATTCTGTACATTGATCAACTGCTGCTAAGTTAGAATTTACAGAATAAATATGAGGTTCTAAAGCTGCTTCTAAAGGGTGCATTTTACTCTGGAAGTCCCACCATGACCATATATTATAAAAAGAGTTGAATGATGTCAGTAGTCAGTGTGTAATGCTTTGTTTTACCTGTAGTAGTCTTTTTAGCCAAAAAACTAGCGCCGCCCTGTTCATTCTATTTTAAAACAGGCACACTGAAATATTAGGCCCATTACAAAGTGCCCGCGGGGATGTGCTGAAGGTGTGTCGCACTACAACCGTACAAAGCTACACATTTATGACTTTTTATCGTCAAATCCAGGTGCATTATTGCTGGAACAGGTAGAGCACTTTACAAGTGATGGCTATGGAAACTTTCATAAGGCTTCCAGCTGCCATGTAAACAGGTCAGATTTCTCATTTATTTAGATGCCACAGCCACGATTGCCACAGTGTCTAAAGGATTAAGCAACATTTTTGACCTATTTTTGTTTAGATGTATGTCAATTGGTTTGTTTTTTTGTCCTATTCTTCTTTGATGAGTATTATTTAAATAAGATGTATATTTTATACGTCTTTCCAGTAAATATATAGGGGATTTTTTTTATTATGAACCTGTCCAACCAGCTGACAAGCTTTTTTATAAAAATTTAAGACCCCTTTATAATAGAACTCCACTGATTTGTTAAACATTTAAGCTAGGATTCTTTATGTTAGGTTTCTGTTGCTTTTTAATGGCCTGAATAGTGTCGTTTTCACTACCTTTTTCCATAGAAATAGCAGAATTCGCTATTATAAAAGGAAAGGGTTCAGTTATAGAATAGATCCATAATGACTTCACTTGGGGTAAAGATTCAGTTTGTTGCCATAGCCTCCAGTCAAAATATCCTGGCAAAGGGTAAATTGTCTTTTTGGTAACCCATGATAATTGTAGGTATTCTCCAGTCTGTTGTCTCCTCGGTGGTCAGGGCATCAGGTTCCAGGTCATCGAACTAGGTTTGCTGTTAAAAGTATCTTTCTCCTTTACATCCAGTCTCACCTGACACAAACTTCTTAGCTCTCAATTGCAAAAAAACTAACAACAGATTTTATTCTTAAACATGGCATCAGCAGGTTAAGTAAACAGCCTGAGATGACATAAGTGTTTAGGAGTAATGCTCACTGCTCAATGGTCCAGACAAATTTATTTAGACAAGAGAGCAGAGGTGGCCAATGTCTCCTCAGCGTCTGTTGTCCTTGGTATTTTCTCTGTAGCTGATCCATCATTGCTAGAAAATGCAAAGAAAAGAAAGTCCATCTGATACAATGTCAAAATTCAGTAACCACCTTGTGTAAATGTGTGCTTCTATGTGTAAATGAAAAGGGGACAGGTAATGACCTGAAGGTCACATAAGGTCTAAAATGCCACCAGTTACTCGTGGATCATAAGTGTCATGCAACATGATCTTGAGCAAAGCATATTTACAAATTTAGTATCAAATAAAATTTAAGAGTGGATCATGGTAACAAAGTACCTGGATCACTGCATATAATGATACTATATTTGCTTGTATACCATTTACTTAAGGTAAATTCTTCAGTTTTGATATATCATTACTATGGAAATGACATTTTAGAAATTTAGAATTAAACCACAATATTGCCTATGTGTGCCCCAGGCCATGAAGTAAAATCGGTGTGGCAAGATGGCAAATTCAATAATAAACATTTTCGCCATTCATCAATATTAAAAATTATGTACCATTTTTGTTTTAGCTACTACTTTAGTGATATAAAGGGCCACAAGTATGAAAACTGACTAGGTCTAAAACTCACTTTGTTTCCCATAGTCACCCATCAGAGCGCCCTTCTCATTCCATATAGTGCTCTGGAAAAATGAGAGGGGTGCACTGATTGGTTGCAATGGGCAACAAAGTGAGTTTTAGACCTAGTCAGTTTTCATACATGTGGCCCAAAGTGTACAGCTTGGTGGTCTCTGGAAACAACACGTTTAAGATCCACCGGTAGGTCCAGGATCTGACACAATCATATCTCTCAAGTACCATTAGCTTAAAGGTACACAACCCTCTTTGAAGCTAATGTTGAAGCTGATAATTTACCACTAGGGCAGGGGTCTCAAACTGGACTGAATAAATAGGCTACACCTAGAAAAAAATTGAAGTTGACGGGCTGAATTTTTTTTCAGATTCAATGCAATACAAAATGATTGCCCAGGTTGTTACATACAAGGCAATGGCAAATATGTATATTTTTTATTATTGTTTTGCATGATAAGTATGTATTATGAGGAATGGGTGGTGTGTATTTTTTGTTTAATTTATACTTGTTTTTACTTGTCCCAATATGGGATTGAACTAAGCTTATACAATACAGTGCAGTATATGACTTGGGAGCTCCAGGGCCCCACAGGCCACAGATGACAGCTTTAGGGGGCCATGTATTTCTTATGGGCTGTTAAAATAACCTATTAGTTCTTACTGATTATATTTCCTGTGTGTATAATGATGACAGCAAAGATTACATACATTGTGATTAAAAGTAGATGCAAATAGTCTCACAAAAAAATGGGAATCTAGCAAGAGAACAAAAAAGTGGATGCATGTCCACTTCAATGGGGATAGCGATAATGATTGGGCATTTTAAAGTCCAGCATTCTCAGTTCTTCAGGGGAGACCTTCCTATACGTTAGATAGTTACCTGATTATTCTGAAATTGGCAGGTTAGATCACGTTTTGAAAAGGTGTTTGCTGAAATGGATAGTTTCTTTCTTATAAATGTCAATGGTGTTGAAGAAACTACTCATTTGTGCTCCAAAATGTATCTTCTCCTGCCCATTCTCTTGTCTTCTCTGTAAGTCCTCCTACCTAAGCAGATAACCAGCATTGCTAACATACTTCTATTAACAAGATCTCTCCTCGAATTCTGTGCTCTCACCTCCCACTAAACTTAAAGTTGCATTTTCAAGGTCACCAGAGGAAAGAAAACACTTAATTAGCACAAAAGTTGATGTTGCAGGTTTTTAGTGCTGTATGATGAGAAGAAAACTGTGGGATGAGTAGTCCCATATTGTAATAATGTGGAGAAGAGCGGGCTGTATTTGGCTTGGCCTCACACTTTTTATCATCTGCGTGTTGTCCTCTATCGTACGATCTACCAAGACCGGGTTTTCTCCTCCAGCATTTTTCTTAAAGGTTTGTTTTCGCGTGTAGATGTGCTGCAGCTGGCGTACCAGATATATATGATGAAAAATCACCACTTTTACCCTGTGCAGTTAGGAAAGACAGACTCTGTGAATAAAATTGCAATGTTTATAGAACCCCCTTTTAAAATGACTGCTTTAAGTGACAGTTCAATTATGCATTGGAAGTTTATGAGAGAGGTTAACTGCACAGGCTCTCCAGAAAAGCATTTATCTTACATAACATCCCTCTCATTCTTCTCTCTTCATATGAAGTTTTCCCTGTTCTTTATTAACACATAAGGAAATGCCACAGAATCATTTCCTACAAGGAGCTCATGCCATTGTAATGTACCATTGATTGATTATATACAGCAGTCTAAACGCATACTTCACACTAAGGAAATGCTTCAATGCATATTTTGGCTACAGCTTTGGGAATACATATTTGGTTTATTGCTGTACATAGCATATTCTGTTTAATGGTAAGTATTGCTCTCTGCTTTCCCAGGGCTGGAATATAACATATTCAAAAGATAAAAATTCACTGTGCCCTCTACCAACCCCTCCTCACCATGAATGTCCCCATGCAAACTTGTTTTTGGTACTACAGTATCTCACAAAAGTGAGTACACCCCTCACATTTTTGTAAATATCTGTTCATGGGACAACACTGAAGATATGAAACTTTGATACAATGTAAAGTAGTCAGTGTACAGCTTGTATAAGTGTGTGCTCTCAAAATAACTCAACATACAGCCATCAATATCAAGCGTGTGTGGCAGCAACCAGGTGAGGGCTACAAAGAGTGTCTTACTTGCAGTTACTAGTAGTATAATGTTGTACCGTGTTAGCCATAGAAAGTAGTAGAAGAGTGAAGAAATCAGGCGATACCTGATCCACCACCGTACTTACTTGCAGTTAAGCATGGTGGTGGGAGTGTTATGGTTTGGGGCTGCATGACTGCTGCCAACTGTGAGGAGCTGCAGTTCATTGAGGGAACCATGAATGCCAACATGTACTGTAACATATTAAAGCAGAGCATGATCCCCTCCCTTCAAAAACTGGACCGCAGGGCAGTATTCCAACATAATAATGACACCAGTCACACCTCCAAGACGATCACTGCCTTGCTGCAAAAAAGGAAGGTAAAGGTGCTGAACTGGCCAAGCATGTCTCCAGACCTAAACCTTACTGAGCATCTGTGGGGCCTCGGCAAAAGAAAGGTGGTGGAGCGTAAGGTCTCTAACATCCACCAGCTCTGTGATGTCGTTATGGAGGAGTGGAAGAGGATTCCAGTGGCTGCAACCTGTGAAGATCTAGTGAACTCCATGCACAAGAGAGTTAAGGCAGTGCTGGAAAATAATGGTGGCCACACACAATATTGACACTTTGAGCACAATTTGTCCATTTTCACTTAGCGGTGAACTCACTATTGTTGCCAGTGGTTTAGACATTGATAGTTGTATGTTGAGTTATTTTGAGGGCACAACAAATTTATACTGTTATAAAAACTGTACACTGACTGCTTTGATATAATGTAAAGTATCATATCTTCAGTGTTGTCCTATGAAAAGATATATATATATATTTGCAAAAATGAGAGAGGTGTAATCACTGTTTTCAGATACTGTGTGCAGTCACAGTATGGTACTATGGGGGAGATTTCATATGGCAGTCTAAAAGAATAATTTTGCCAAATTTCTGGCATTAATTTTAGTACAATTGTCAGGCAGCAAATAGTGCCAAAGACCAGAAAATTTCCAAATTTGTGTGCAAAATGTGCAGTTTACCATAAAACTGGAGTAAGACCAACAGTAACCCACCTCACCAAACCCCCAAATGTATTCACAGTATGAATATCATATAGCACTACTATGTATGCCCTGTCTTAGTACCATAGTAAGATGCTTAAATGGGTTTTACCATCTCATAAAATTCTCTTCAGACAAGATCTTAGCTCCCTTCGAGTCAGCTATTCATTTCTGTGGGAGTTCCGATTGTTGCCAAGCGAGTGTGCTTGGAAATATTTGAAACTCCCATAGACATGGGTAGAGGAGAATTTTGTAAACGTGGCCCTCTCCCTGTTCTCTGAGGTCGCTTGCAGCTAGCTAAGATGTGGCCTCAGAGAGGATTTTATGAGATAGTAAAACTCCATTAAACATCCTACCATGGCACTAATACAGTATATTAAGAGCATTCATTTCCCTTCCCTCCATACAAAACAAATATATAAAAAACGGGCATAGTTGTTCATTGTTTGCCCATGAGGCTGTATAAAACCATAATCTGGCATTTTATGGGGTGTGTGTTACAGAATACTTAATGGTAGTAACCAGCCTAGTTAATATGTGAGGGCTCATATGTGGCCATCAAGTTTTTCAGAGGCCCTCTTCAAGTCGTTTCCATGAGGCGAGCTTTATGCATGGAGACATAGCAAACTGTAACTGTGACTGTTACCTCTGTCCCTCAAAAGAAAAAAAGAAGAAAGCTATCACATTGCTATTGATCAGGGTCCTCCATAAACATTGTAGCGGCAAGGAATGGAACTATGCAAGATTTAGGTATTCCTACAATGTAAGGGACAGAGGTCAATTCTCTTTTTTTGGACTATTTACTATAATAAATGTGTTAATTTGGCATAGATGTTTATTGCCATTGGAGCAGATGCCATATGACTTTGGTTACCTCCTAGATGAACAAAGAATTGGGTTCATTTACGTTCCATATTCCAAACCCTGTGTTCCCCAGATTTTTGTCAGATCTGACCACACATCAAATAACTCTCCTGAGAAGAAGACCTCCATCCAGTTTATTGTCCATATTCCTCCACTAACTACAGCCCTGCAAGCATATGGTGGCAGAATGATCATTTTGGACTCTTCTCCCTACAAGCCTTGTATACGCTGCAGGAAAATGATACCTACAAGTATATATTCTATTTAGTTGTCTGCAATGGCAGCTGTACTAACAATATTATTTTTTATGTGCTCACCAGCCAAAGCTTTATGTTCAATACAGCAAATTGAAGAGGCTTAGAGGAAATCCATTCTACAAGCATATAATTAAGGAGAAGGTCTTTCAAACTGCCTGCATAATATTCCAGAAATGTCTGCACTGCAGTGGAATATGTTGATGTGATATTATAATTTAAATATTTTAGTACTTACGTCTGCTGCAAAAATCTCTCCTTTCAAAATATACTTGTGCAATTTGTAGAAAGGAAAGATGGGAAATTAAGGAAAAAAATTATAATCATCATCATACCATATAGACTATATCATATCGTTCTACATGTTAGGCACTAGGTCCAGGTGCTGACAGCTCCTCTTGAGAAGAGACGTCACCTTCAAACATAGAGTAAAAAAATAGAAAGTAAACATATAGGAAAAAGCCATGTATGTGTGTATGTGTGTACTTAGAATTATGCTGTTTCTCCTTTAGTTTAGGTGCTGTTCAGACTCCACTTGTGCTTAGACATCTGCTTCTCCTGGAAGGCTGAAACATGAACTATATTGTAGGATTGCTCTGCATAGAAACTCGTATACACTTTACTATGTCGTTGAAACAAAGGTATACATTATGGCATCCATCGGTTTAATGGGACCCTATGGATCCACCTTGCTTATAAACCTTAAAGGGATTATGTTGTGAATCAGAAAAATATCAGTTATTTATCTCCTTGTAACATATCCTCTGTTACTCAGTGCATTTCCTTGTTTTAAACCTATTTCCCTTTGTCTAAATTCCTCCCTCCCAACCTCAGTCTCAATACACACCACCTGTTTCTTTACCTACGTTGAAAGCTTTGCTAGGCATGGCCAGAGGGGTGTGACTTCAGAGCCTGCCCTAAAAACCACATCCCTTAGGGTGCTTTCACACAGTGCAGTTTTGGTGCAGTTTTAACTGCGCTGTAATTAAACTGCCTTTCTTACCAGCAAGCTTCTTTCACTTATCTAAACTGTTTGGAAAGTGAACAATTTAGACAACTGAAAGAAGCTTGCTGGTAATTAAGGCAATTTAATTGGAGCGTGTGTGAAAGCACGCTTTGGTTTCCTTATCATGTGGGCTTCAGGGATTGTCCCCACGGCACTGTTTTTCAGCCGGTTTTTCAGCCGGTTTCGGTTTTGAAAACCGGCTGCAAACCGGCTGACAAACTTACACGGACCTTAATGGAAAATCCGCGCAGCGATTCCCACTGCACGGATTTTCCGGCCGATGGTTTTTCAGACTGCCAGCGGTCCGAAATACATAGAACATGTTCATTCTTCCGACAAGTTTTCGGACGGAATATGAACTTGTCTATGTGAAGGGGGAGGGCTTTTCTCTGCTAACTGCGGAGAAAAGTCGTCCCCCGGCAGCCGTGTGCACGGCATAAAAACAGTGCAAATACTGGTCGAATAAACCAACCGGTATTTGTCCTGTGCTGTGTAAACGGCCCCTAACACACAACTGTTTCCTGATTGTTCAGATGCTTATATGGTATAGAACAGCAGGAAGCCCATAGATGTAATGAAGTGATCATTACCTTCTTTTTGAATTAAAGTCTTTGTTGTTTACTATACTTAACCCCTTAACGACAAACCAATAACGACAAACCTATTTTTTTTCCTCCTTGCCTTCCCAGAGCCATAACTTTTTTATATTTTCATCGACATAGACATATGAGAGACAAGATGTACTTTCTAATGGTGTCATTCATCGTACCATAGAACATACTGGATATAAATGATGTGTTATCTTTGTTCTACAGGTTGATATTAATCCAGCAATAACAAACATGTAGGGTTTTCATAATGTTTTAGTACCGTAAAAAAAATCCAAACATTTTATAGTCTTCAACTTTTTGCCACACCGCCATTTTCTGCGACCGATAACTTTTTTGTACTTCTACCTACAGACTTGAGTTGGGCAGCATTTTTTGTGGGCTGAAGTGTACTGTTTATTGGTATCAGTTTGGAATGCATGCAACTTTTTTGATCACTTTTATTGCAATTTTTAGGTGACATGAAATGACCAAAAAAATGCAATTTGTTTAGTCTGAGATGTCCAGCGTATAGGATAAATTATATTATATTTTAATAGATAAGACTTTTTAGGATGCGTCAATACTAATTAAGTGTAACTTTTTTATTATTAAAATGGCAATAGGGCGTGAGTTGAACTTTTAATATTTTTATATACTTAATTTTTTTTTTTTTACTGTCATTTTGAGTCCTCCTAGGGTGCTTCACCACTATGGGACTCAATCATTTATACAACCTATTGTATTGCAATACAATGCATTAGGGCGTACCAATATGGGGCAGGAAGTAGTAAAACAATAAACATGGCAGCGATGGAAGCCTTCACCAGGCTTCCAGCTGCCATGTTAACCGATCAGGGTCCCGCGATCTCACTGCATGAGCACCGATTGAGGAACAGTGTGCAGCACCGTATTTAGATGGCGCACCCATGTTTGCCGCAGCATCTTAAAGGTTAAACAGCCCAGGATGGAGTCAGCTCCATCCCATTCTGTTACCAGCGGGTGTTAGCTGCAATTAACAGCCGATGTGATCCCGCTACAAAGCCCCTAAGTGCGATACGTCCAGATGCGGTAAGAGGTTAAATGAATTTAATAATGTTACATGCTGTACATACTTTCTCAACTTGACAGCCAGGTGAATGTGGACATCGAGGCACATTTATTATGGCAAAGTTCTGATGCAATTTGTGCTAAAATACTGGTCTACATGCTTTGCACCACATTTATTATGTGTTTTAGACATTTTCTATACACTTCTGTGCCTTGTGGGTTGAAAGGGCCAAGGCTTCTATAAAACGGGCGTAACTTAGCGTAAAAGGGAGGGAGTTTAGTATGTGAAACCGTGCACCAAAGTTTTGCACTTAGTGGCATAAAGAAAGCCAACACAGAAGGTATAAACTCAGACTAGACAGTCTACACATGTGCTAGAATTCTCTACACTATGATAAATGTGGCTCATTATAAGACTGTCTAGTCTATGTTTATACTGTGCAAGTATTAGACAGTATTGATAAATCTTTCCCATTGTTTCTTCTTCACAAATTTGAAAGACTTTGGGTCAGACGCCATAGACACGGGATCTCTTAATTAGAGAATAAGTCAACTACTAGAGAGTGCCTTATACTTTATAGGGCCCGGTAGAATCCCCCTTCACCACACCACACAGTACACCACACATAGCCATTTTTCTTATAGTTAATTGATCATATGTTATACTAATAGATTAGTACTACTAACTTATGTTCTAAAGCCATAATGCATGATTAACACAGCAAATAAGTGACAGTTGTCAGATTGCTAGAGTTTTTACCTTTGGCAAATCCTTTTTTTTAAATAAGGTTTCATTAACAAGAAGTTGACTACAAGGCTGTCCTTGTATTTGTAAGGGAACACATTTGTTTGAGCACCGTGGCATGTTTCATTTCACCTGTAGTGGCGCTGCAAGGAAATTGATTATTTGCTGTCAGGTACCCCCACAGATTTTTGCTGATCACTTGGACATGCTCTAATCAGCCTTTTATCAAGGGACATGCCTAATAAATAACAATGTAATAGATAGCTCTGTAAAAAAAACGGTCATCCTACACTTGCATACAGATGTTCCTACCTTGGCACCCGCACAGGTGCAACATAAGGAGTAGGAATTGAGAGTCTACTAGCTGCATCTATTGATGGCTGCCACTTCACTGGTTCCATAGCTTCTTATTTTATTTTTTTGCTAGTCCCCCCTGTTAATTAGCTTTCAGCACTGTTAATTTTGTCACTGATATACTAATGTGCTACTGGACTGTCAAGTAGGCGGTCTTTACTGCTCTGAATAATGGAAAGCACTCAGGTTCATAGCTGTATTGCAGAGGTATGCCCCACTGCTCATGTACTCTCCGTTGTTTAAAACTGAGTGGTGGAGTCCACCCACTTGTCACTCGTGTAGAAGCTCATTAGACTAATGGCACTGATAGCCAATAAAGACTAGAAGAAAAAAGCAGCTATGGAATCAGTGGAGCAGCAAGTATAAGTAGATGTTCTTTGCTCCATTTGTTAAAGGGCATCACAGGTCCTCTTTAAAGCTAACAAGTATTGAAGGAACTTATGAGGTTCTTTCCAAATGTGCATTATTTCATGCTTTAAATTTTGGAAGTTAACAAATTGTTGTAGAGATTGTAACTTGAATGGAAAGGGCCCTTTGGTGTTCAATATATTACAATATGTAATCATTGTTTATGCAGGAAACATTCATTCTTGCACCTTACCTTAAATTACACTGCTGCTATTGTACTCATTCTTCACAAAATACAATAAATAGTTTGAAAGGTATTAAACCCTATAAAGATAAATTTGTTATAAAAAATGTGAACCTGTCCAATGTACATAATAGAGATATTTTACTATCTGCAAACTGGGAGAATGTTTATACGTTAAAAACGGAAAGTAAAGCAGCACATTCCTGTATGGTGCTGTAGATGTTTTCAATTTAGACTCAATTCTACAACTTTCCATTTATTCAATGGATACATTAGAGTTTGCTCAGAGTTTGGGAGAAATTGTACCCGACTGTTTGTATAGCAGATTAGCTGGCCAAAATGAAAGGCAATCTTCTAACAGAGCAACGGATTAGTATTTCTAAATATTAATGCAGAGATATTTTCAGAAATGTATTGCTGTAATAAATGGTTGAAAAATTTATTTTCATTAACCACATTTATTAAACAACAGTAAGAGATTACCCTCTCCTTGACGAAGATGAAGACGTGTTAATGAACCTTCGGCTGAGCCTGATCATGTGGCACAGAAAAAAACCAAAGATGTTGTGTTTGGTGATAAGGAGACACCACATGGTACGCTCAGATTTCTCCTTAGGAAATTTGGGTGTTGGAGATTTTGTTAGTTGAATGTGTCATTTAATAGGGTGGATTTACCCTTAGGCACAGAAACCCTGTGCCTATAAATGGCCATGTGGAAACAACTCCTTGTGATGGGAAAATGTACAAATGAAAAAAATTAGTTAAATCTGTTTAGGTTTAAAACTCACTTTTTTGCCCATAGGTTGCTATTGGCAAAAGAGTGAGTTTTAGACCTAAACAATTTTCATACATGTGGCCCATGGTGTGTATATAAAATATGGGTATGAATGTAACTATGTACTGGGGATTAAAGGAGGACACCCGTCAGGAGGACAAAAAGATGGCTACTTTTTGAGGAGCACATTTAAAAGCTTTGTCTTGTTTTGTAGAAGTATGCAAGTATGCATACAAGTAAGTCATACATAATATATAA
Organism: Phyllomedusa bahiana; assembly: GCA_025379985.1. Lineage (NCBI taxonomy): Eukaryota > Metazoa > Chordata > Amphibia > Anura > Hylidae > Phyllomedusa > Phyllomedusa bahiana. The sequence continues at coordinate 78,334 of JAODAL010002415.1, read as the reverse complement.
TAAACATTTAAAAGTCATACATAAGGGTATGTTCACACGGGCTAATTTCGGGGCATATTTCACGTCATATTTGCGCTCTAATACGGGTGAGAAGCATGCCGAAATTACGGTAATCCATAGCACTCATAGAGAATAATGGATAACGCCTCCTCTCCCCGTTCGTACATTACAATCGTATTGTATGTGCGGTAGTCCCCGGAGTCGATTGCTAAGGTCTTAACAATCGACTTGAGGCCTTAACAACTGGCTTAACAACCGACTGCAGTCCGCGGTGTCGATTGCTAACTCTTATCAACTGGCTTGAGCTGAGGCCTTAACAACCGGCTTAACGACTGTTAGCGACTTCACACGCAGTAAATTATGTGTCCCCCAGTGAAGGTAATAGGGTCCCCCAGTAAGTTATACGTCCTCTAGTAGGTGGTTATATACTTTATATATCTCCCAGTAGGTAGGTGTGTAGTTTATATGTCCCCCAGCAGGTTATAGGCAGGTTTATGGATCCCCCAGAAGGTATATAGGCAGTTATGGATCCCCCAGTAGTTATATAGGCAGGTTTAGGTCCCCCAGTAGGTATATAGGCAGGTTTAGGTCCCCCAGCAGGTATATAGGCATGTTTAGGTCCCCAGCAGGTATATAGCCAGGTTTAGGTCCCCCAGCAGGTATATAGCCAGGTTTAGGTCCTCCAGCAGGTATTTCGCCAGGTTTTGGTCCCCCAGCAGGTATATAGGCAGGTTTAGGTCCCCCAGCAGGTATATAGACAGGTTATAGGTCCCCCAGCAGGTATATAGGCAGGTTTAGGTCCCCCAGCAGGTATATAGGCAGGTTTAGGTCCCCCAGCAGGTATATAGATAGCTTATAGGCCCCACAGCAGGTATATAGATAGCTTATAGGCCCCACAGCACATGTATATTTAGGTAGCTTATAGGCCTCACAGCACATATGTAGGTAGATTATAGCTCCTCCCTGCACGTATATAAGTAGATAATAGCCCCCCTCCCTGCACATATAACAATAGATAATAGCCCCCTCCCTGCACATATAACAATAGATAATAGCCCCCCTCCCTGCACATATAACAGTAGATAATAGCCCCCTCCCTGCACATATGACAGTAGATAACAGCCCCCCTCCCTGCACATATAACAGTAGATAATAGCCCCCCTCCCTGCACATATAACAATAGATAACAGCCCCCCTCCCTGCACATATAACAGTAGATAACAGCCCCCCTCCCTGCACATATAACAATAGATAACAGCCCCCTCCCTGCACATATAACAATAGATAATAGCCCCCTCCCTGCACATATAACAATAGATAATATCCCCCCTCCCTGCACATATAACAGTAGATAATAGCCCCCCTCCCTGCACATATGACAGTAGATAATAGCCCCCCTCCCTGCACATATAACAGTAGATAATAGCCCCCCTCCCTGCACATATAACAATAGATAACAGCCCCCCTCCCTGCACATATAACAGTAGATAATAGCCCCCTCCCTGCACATATAACAATAGATAACAGCCCCCCCCTCCCTGCACATATAAAAATAGATAATAGCCCCTCCTGTACATATAACAATACATAACAGCCCCCATCCCTGCACATATAACAATAGATAACAGCCCCCCTCCTGCACATATAACAATATATAACAGCCCCCTCCCTGCACATTATAACAATAGATAACAGCCCCCCTCCTGCACAGAAAACAGTAGATAATCGACCACCAGCATGAAGAGAGCTAATTCATACCCTGACAGCACTTCCCTGACCTCGCGCCCTGCCGCTGTCGCGGTCGGTGCGCCCGGTCTTTTCTTCAGCGGCGTGACGTCACCAGGCCGCGCGCGGGCAGCGTGATGACGCCGCACGCCGCCTGGGCTGTGCACATCTGTGCGGCCACAGATTACTCCGCGGAGCTCTCTGCTCCGCTGAAGCATCTAACTGTATGTGCGTCCGGCGGACGCACATACAGTTAGTCCCGCCACCGCTGCCGTCGCCAAGGTCCTAAGCCGCTAAGCCGATAGCTTAGCGACTGGTAGCGGCTTAGGACCCTAACGATCGGCGGCGGCGTATAGCGGCGGCGCCGGGGACTAACGTGCGGGGAGATAATTGACATGTCAATTACTCGCAGCGAGTATGCGGCGTGAGCAATGCATGTCAATGGGGCCCGCGTGCTGCTGGCCCCCACCGTGCTTCGGGAGTACGCGCTGATCAACACGACTCCCAAAACACCCGGCGTATTGCGGCATACTGCACGTGCCACAATTACGCCGTGTGAACATAGCCTAACTGTCGGGTGATTTTGCTGCCCTCTCTGACAGCGAGATATGATAGAGGGAGAAAAGCTTAAGCTCTGTGATATATATGTTTTTATGAGTTAGACCAGGATTTCTGAGAAAAAAGCAAAGTAAATCTAGACAGGACTCCTAGAAGAGACGGTGAGAGTCTTGCTTACTTCACCCACATACAGGGATTGACAGTTTGCTCTGTGCACACACTGACACAGAGAAAGCTGCCAGTCGCTGTATTTTAGCGCAGTAAGCAGGACTTCTACTGTATGTGGAAGTGGTGACTGATTGGGTGCTCAAAATTTAGGTCGAGCCGAATCATCCTGCCCCAAATCCAAAGTGCAACACTAGTTTCAGTGATGAGATCTGGATAATCTTTTTATACAATCTGCTTTGTACAAACACTGTTCCCCCACATTATGGGTCACATGTGTGAAACTGTTTAGGTCTAAAACTCGCTCTTTTGCCCAAAAAAGTGAGTTTTAGACCTCAACAGGTTCATACATGTAGCCCTATGAGTTTGAAGAGTTAGGTGCATGATGAGCATCCTATTATCATCGTCTTGACATGGAGGGAGGGTTCGATTGATATATAAGATTTGTGCTTGGCCCTTCTCTAGGGTAAACTTCTACACTCCCATAAATAAGGACATCTTGCTCTGTAAACCCATGTTAGAAAATAAAATAATCATTGTAACTTAGGTATGGCTTTGCTTACACCCTCTGGAGAACATGTATGAAACTTGTTTTATGGGTTATCACAATTTATTGTTTTTGCTTCCTGTTGAAACCTATCATTTGTTAGTGTCAACAGCACTGTGCCATTGCCATCTTTTGGAAAAAAAACAAAAACATGTTATGGTCCACAATGGGGCTCAGTGAAGTCTTAATGGATGTTACTGCTTGCACCAGTGTATTTACATGTGGGCCCTGTAGTGTATGTGTTGTAACCTCTAGTTTGTGATCTTCATAGAAGAGTGGTTACCAAGACTAAGGCCTCACAGGCCCCAATACAGCTAGACATTTATTTCCACAACTCATGGTAGCGAAGAAGACAACAGCTATGCGGTAACTTCCAAACAATACTTGAGGGCGTGCTGATATGTTGGACACCTTAAGCCTTTTGTTGAAAACCTTGTGAAAAGTTGTTTGTCATATCAATGCTTACAAAAACAGATATTATGAAGAAAATACCATTTTTAATGATAGGAATATTTTGTTGATAATTTCTATAGCTGCTGTAATAAGTAGAACTGGATTTCAGGGCCTTTGCAGTCACCTGCCAGCTTGAAAATGGCCCAGTGGTCCTAAAAGCCTGGTCACCTGGAGATTGTATCTACAGTTCAACAGGTCAGCGGTCTGCAAACTGCAGCTCTCCAGCTGTTGGGAAACTACAACTCCCATCATGCAATTATATAATCTACATCAGTGGGCATGATGGCAGTTGTAATTTCCCAACAGCTGGAGGGCCGCAGTTTGCCGACCACTACCTTAGGTGATTGATTTAACAATATTACTTGGACACTGAGTGGCAGTATTATTTTGGCACTGTCAGAAGGTTTATTTATTAACTTTTAATTACTTGGGTGTTATATGGTCCACCATAAGTGGGGAAAGCCCTTAAATGGGTCGTCTCACCATGCTGTTTCACAGAGCCACAGCAAGTTTCCGACTTCCTGGTAAGGCTATGGGTGGTTCTATAGCAGTGATTGGCATCTCAGCTCTGCTATTTCTAGTGATTCCTGTTGCAGTGGTATGAGTTCAAAAGGTTTATAATCTGTATTGCACAAGGCTACAGAGCTCTAAGTGTTAAAGCTTGTCGCTAACTTAGATAAACAGGCTTGAGTGCTAGAGAGAAGACTCAGCAGTAAGTGAGTCACCATTATCAGATGCAACTTAGAGCAATCAGATACAAGAAGGAGCAGGTAGAGGTGGATAATAAACAAGAGAAACGTATGTATACTAGCAGTAGATAAAATCTTCTTTATCTCCTGAATAAAGCAAAATCAAAACAACAATGTATTTGGTTATAGTCTTCATTTACCTTGATCTACATGTTACACAAGTTACATGCAGTGCATCCTTAAAAATGAGGTTGTCAAGAGTGGAGAATGGTGTATCCCCTGGGTCACCGCGAGAAGATGGTATGAGCAACGCCAGGGAGCGAAGGCTGAGTCCCCCGTTCTTCATCATCGCCCACCGTAAGGCTGATTGGGCTTTGCAGTGGGGTACTTCCAGGTAGCTACCCCTGACATGACCACTCATGGTGACGGCTGGGGTGCAGCAAGGTACAATAGGGTCAGGCAGAGGCATAGTCAGGTCCAAACAGAAGGGTCACAGCAGGTGGCAAGAAAGCGAGATCAAAGTCCAGACAAGGGCTCAGAAGACAGAAGAACGATTCTAACAACTCAACTCAGACTAAATCACACCAACTGGCAAAGAAGCGAGGGAAAGTGAGGTAACAAAGGGTCAGCACCTAGTGATTAACCTATCAGTGGTGCGCTAGTCCTTTAAATGTCAGAGAGCCAGCACGCGTGCGCTTTACGGAGCGGACACTATGCCGGCCTGCAGCCGAAAGATGGAGCAGAGCAGTGGCAGGGAGAGGTGAGTAATGATGGCCCCACGGCAGGCAGACGGGAGAAAGACCATGGTCCAGAGCAGGCACCATGGAGTGCTTTGTGGCAGAGGCCTTTCTACATAGATATATTGCAGTAAGGAGCTCAATAGAGATCCTGGATATGAATTGTTTTTCTGCATTTTTGATTGCAGACATCTTAATATAGCTAATTTGGCAAATATATGCTTTGACTTTCCAAATATGGAACTAATACAGGCGTGAAATATGTTCCAGTGGAAGATACTGTAGATTTATTTCCCAGGAAACTGTGCTGCAATTACCGAAATAAACTTGTTGTCTAGAACACTGCATCGAGGGTATGCTCTATGTTTATGTCATATCCATTATATAGACTTACAGAATTACAGATCGAGTCTGTACATTAAAATAACAACTGTAATAAATGATGGTTCGTGTGCATTCAGAGAGAAATTTGAGTGTTTATTTTAAATTAATCCTCGTCCTTTAATTTTCGAGTAGCCCAGACAGGCTGTTTTCTTTTGGTTCTCCAAAGTACTAACCTTAAATATTTACATTTCATCCTATAGAAACTTTTTATCATTGTCATGCACTCTTTTTGGAATGTTTACAATTAAATATGGGAGTGTTTGAAAAGCTATAATAAAAGCATTTTGCAAAAGATGTATATTTTTCAATGTCATCATATCTTTTATAGGGAATTAAGGCGCCTCTTCAAAAGCTGTTTTTAGTGTGTATGTCTTACAGTGAGTATATGTATATGAATATATATATATTTTTTATATTATATTAAATATATTATATTATTATATATTTGATAATATATATATATTATATATATTTATATAACACACACACACACACACACACACACACACACACACACACAAACACACATACATGCATATGTGTGCTGTGTTGTAGGAGAAAAATGAAACTTAAAGGGGTTTTGCCACAATCTCATTTCATACCTCCTGTCTCCAGCTTTTCAGCTCTGTTTGCTCAGATCCCTGCAGGAACTAACCTGTGGTGTTTTTTTTCTCTTTCTCAATGCACAGACCTGATTGAGATTTCTTTTTTATTTCTTTGCACTGTTGGACTGATGACTAAGGAGCACAGAGGACGGCAGTATAGTGACAGTACCTTGGGTTGAACACTCAGTAGCTGCCTAAGAGCAGAGGTGATGTCTGAGCATGTGCAACCAGGACTGAAGAGCTCTCAGCCCTGGTCGTATCCCCTGGAGATGAGCTGTAAACAATGGATCACTGAAGGAGCAGCTAAAACAAAAACGGTGCAGAATTTTTAATAATAATGAATGGTGAAAATATTTGTTATTTCATTTGCAAGCTTCACACATCAATTTTACTTGGTGGCAAAACCCCTTTAAGGTTGTAGCACTTATTGCAGAAAAGTGTGTGTTACAGACATTAAGAATAGTTTGAAAGACGTTACATACTCAGAAAAGGACAAAACACAATTTCTTTTTTATTACCCACTTTTTTTTTTTTAATTTTTGTGTGTATGTGATTTCTATATGACTATCCATATAACGTTGTCACACTGGCCACCAAAGCACTCAAAATAGGTTGTTCTGTGCTGCTTTTTGTAGCTCATTTGTCAGCTTTTCCGTACAGCCTGGGAAATATTAGACAGTCATCTGCTTTTTTTTAGAAAGTGTTGGATTAAATGACAAATGGCTGACAGCTTTAGTGTTCTGCTAGGGCTTAAATAAACCAGGAGACTAAATTATATACAAAGGTAAGGCTCTGTATGCAGCTCCAACGTCACTTCCTGGTCTCTGGAATGGGAGCTGTAATTCACCACTTCATAGACACTGTTAAGGGTGCGTCCCCACGGCACAGTGCAAGTACCGGTCGGAAATTCCGACCGGTATTTGCTCTGTTTTGGTGCCGTGCACACGGCCGCTAGAGACCAGCGTTTTTCCGCTGTTTGCGGAGAAAAGCCCTCCCCCCTCCCATTGACATGTTCATATTCTGCCCGTAAACCTGGTGGAAGTTTGAACTGGTTGGGCGGTCTGAAATAACGCTGGGCGGAAAGCCTGTGCAGTGGGGACCGCTGTGCGGGTTTTCCATAAATGTCCATTTTAAAGTTTGTCAGCCAGTTTACAGACGGTTTTCAAAACCGAAAACTGTCTGTAAAACCGGCTAAAAACCCGTGCTGTGGGAATAAGGCCTAAGACTATGGGCAGCATGTATGACATGTGGCTTGTAAATACTCCAGACTTTTGGCACAGCCCCGTTCATACATGCCGCTCTTTGTTTCCACATTTTCAGTCATTTTTTCAGCGTTTTAAAACAGGTCCCATAGACGTTAGTATTAAAAATGATCTGTAGTCTCCACAAAATGTTTTTTTTTTTCTGCTGGTTGTTTTTTTAAAATGTTGCAAAAAACAACAGAGCAGGGCAGAAAATTTACTATTGGAGTCTATGTAAAACATCAGACATTTTTTGGCAAGTTGTTTTTTCAGCAGTTTTTGACAGGCAGTGGACAAAAAACTGTTTTATGAACGTTTTTAGGATTTGGTTTTCAGTGAGTTTTTTGTCCAATGCCATGTAGACCTAGCATAATAGTTTGACAGTTTCTAACCATTAAAGGAACCTTATTACCTATGTACCCTCCAGCAGTTCCAGCTTTAGAGTGACACTAAGGGCTCGTTCACACGGCTTATTTCGGAACAGATTTGCCGCCGCATTTACGATCCTAAATCCGTTCTGAAATCAGTCTGAAATAAGTTGCAGGCCATTTAACATTGGTTTTAATGGGAAATATGTGTCGTCGTTCAGACGACATGTATTTCCATGCCGTATTGCCGCCGCGGATTTGCAGCCGCAAAACGTCCGGAAAAACAATGTGCCTTTCATTTATTGGGCCTGATTTCGCGATGGATTTACCACATATAAGGAATGGGGATTGTAAATCCGTCGCGAAATACGTGCCACACTAAGTGACACTTATTTGCAACTGATTTACAACTGATTTCGGAACGGATTTACGATCGGCAATCCGACGTAAATATGTTCTGAAATAAGCCGTGTGAACATAGCCTAAGGCCATGTCCCCACGGCACCGGTTTGCGGACGGTTTTTGCGGTCGTGTGCACGGCACAAAAAACGGACAAATACCGGTCCGATAAACCGACCAGTATTTGTCCTGTGCCGTGGGGACACGCCCTAACAGGGAAATGGGAAATAGCTCTGTAGGAGATTGTTGTGGGCATGCTCTATGACCTGTGCAGAGGTCAAAGTGCAGAAAGACTGAGGAGATATCTATGTCCAGCTTTACAGTAGCTGTCTTAATGTGAAAACTTGATTTAAAAAAAGGCTATTTTATGATCTGTTTATTGTAACTGCTTTCAAACATTTACCATATACACTGAAAATATCTCCCAGCATATACAGTAGCATATGTCATCTATTTACTCTCATTGTAAAAAAATAGCATGTTTTGCTAAGTCGTCTTGTGCTATAGAATGTAGTTCAACACCGTTTTGTTACTGTTAAAAAAGGATACAATTTAGCCATTCAAATGATGGCGACTACTCTTTGTCATTCTCCATAATATTGCCTGCACCAATTAATCTTATAAACCCCTGTATGTTCATAACTACATGTTGGAAGGTTGAGTCCAGTACTGATATTTTACTTTCTCTTCTTCTTACTTTTTAACGGAATAGAATATGTGATAAACATGAGTTGCTCTTAGAACATAATTGTTAATTTGATTATCTCTCACAAACATTGGGGAAATATTATTATGGTGATTGGTACTTCAGTCACTCCCTCAGGACAGTGCACACCAGATTAGTTTAAAGGGGTTGTCTCGCTACAATGATTGGGTTTTAATTAAAAGATCTTTAAAAAACAAGCAGCTTTACAATATATGTTCATTACAAATTTCCTACTGATTTTGAGTTATCCCTGGTAGTAGGAGTGCATCAGCTTCTCAAATCCCTATAGCTGCCGACCTGTTGATCTTTATCTCACTGGCTGTCAATGCTGATAACTCATCAGCCTCTGAATTCATGTCAGATCACAGAGCCCATCCTGCACAGGATGCTTCTGTAGTGTATGTAGGGGGATGGCTCTGGCTTCTGTGTCTGCCTGGATTAACTCTGTGTGTGCCTGCTCCCTCCTGCTCTCTACACAGATTGAGGAGAGAAGAGATGAGGCTGATCTGTAGTCAGTAGATGTGACAGCAGTGAAGTGTGTTACTATAATCATGATGTGTCTGTGGAGCTCTGACTATACTAACAGAACAGATCAGGGGGGCATGTGAACGGTTCATGCTCTGCTGTATTAGTGACACATCGTGATTATAGTAACTCAGTTCACAGCTGCCCTGTGTCTGTTCTGACAGGGTTTGTTTGTTGTTGCTTGAGATGGAGATTTGTATGCTAAGCAGGGGGTATAGGAACACTTACGTCCCCCCTGCTCTGCTATTAGCATACACAGCTTCACAGACCTCTCCACACTCATAGATCAGCCCTCTCCTGACTCTGTGGAGCTGACAGTGCAGCTGATCTAGCAGCCTGCAACAGACCTAGGCAGGCACACACAGGGTTAATTCTGGCAGCATACCCCCTCGCCATGCCCCTGCTGTATAGAAGTTATGGAGGAGAGCTTTCTGTGTGATGAGGGGAGGGGGGAAGAGGGAGGAGAAGAGGCAGACAAGATGCACGCCCCTCAATTCAAAAATCCTTTGCTGCCAGACACATTGAAGTAGACTGAAAGCTTGTAATGAGACAACTCCTTTAACAAAAATGTGAAATCCATAGTAAATATATTGCGCTGCTTATGTCTCTGAAACTTCAACCACCAAAAAGTGGCTCAATGACTTTATAGATACAGAACAGGTTAAACTCATAGATAAATCTGATCCAATGTATAATGTGACCTTTCATCTTAGGTGAACTGACTAAAAGGAGAATTGAAATTGGACCAACTTTACGGATTAAAATCCCTTTGTAAATAAAGCTATAAAGTTAGAAAAAGGTGTAATTATAAATAAGATTTTCATTACACAATATGGCTCCTTTGATCCTGACAAAAACATAATTATGTGTTGCATTTATTCCAGACGAAATGTTGCCAGCACAGGTGATTATTAGACAGCACGGTAAAACACCTACGCACATAATACACCCCCCCCCCCCCCCCGTTGGCCCAAAATATGTCTTAATGTTCATCTTTTTGCAAAGTCAGAAGCTATATATGCCTTATTTGATATATACCCTGATTATAGAAGAAATCCGATTATGAAACTAAGAAATTAGGCTCTCAGTTGTACTGGCAAACACTTGTGGTTTCTGTATAAATAAAACTTAATTATTGTATAATGGAGAGTTATGCAATTTTTAATATGCTTTCTGTGAAAATTTCACAGTTTGCAAAATCTTTGCATTCTTGTTTAGATCCAGAGGCTTGTTCTGTCCGATCTTGTACCGCTTAAAAGGGAACCTGTCACATAGGTTGTGCCCCCCTTGCAGAGGATAGCACAAGCTAGTGACAGACCTGCTGTTTCCAGCACTGTGCCCCTTATTCTGTAAGATGCTGCAGTTTTAGAGCACTTACCACTCAAATCTTATTCATGAGTAGGTGTTAGCCCCGCCCACCAAAGGCTAGCCCCGCCCACTGACAGTTATTCACAAGTTTCTACCTATTCAAAGTAATAGGTTTATCAGTTGAGGTGGGCAGGGCTAGCCTCAGGTGGGCGGGGTTTGAAAAAAAAACTGACTCTTTGAATGACTCTTCGAATGACTCTTTTCTTGCTGAAAACGGCAGATTTGAGCATTAAATGCACGAAAACTACAGCATCTTACAGAATAAGGGACACAGCGCTGGAAACAGCAGGTCTGTCACTAGCTTGTTCTGTCCTCAGCAAGGGGGGCATAAACTATGTGACAGGTTCTCTTTAAACTGGCACAGGAAATGGTTTTTAACATACTATGAGGCTTTAAGGTTAGCAACATGGATAAAGCTGGAAAAAGATTCAAGTCCAACCTATAACCCTGTTTGATCCAGAGGTAGACACAAACCCCTGTGAGGTGGAGGCCAGTTGCTCCATACAAGAATAAAATTTCCTTCTCAACTCCAAATATGGTAATCAGGATAAAACCCTGGATCTCATATCTAGAATCTAGTAACCTAATCTGTTACCTACAATATTACTTTTCAGGAGAGGCATCTAAGCCCTCCTTGAATTTGTTTAATGAATCCTCCTCTTATGGCAGTGAGTTTTATAGTCTCACCAGTCTTAGGGTATATTCACACGGTGTGTTGTGTCCTTGTGAACATACACTTTTAGATGCGTGTTTGGGTCCGTCTAGATGGACCCAAACACGCATCTATCAATGAGCAGTGTGATTTTACACTGCTCGCAATGTACAACACGAATCGGCATTCACATTCTCATTGTGTCTTTCGGATCCGTCTTTTGGATCCATTTCAAGAATTGAAATGTCAATTCTTGGTCTGAATGCCCAGCAGGAGCCCTATTTAAAACTATTGGGTGAGACCCTGCTGCATCCAACACACATCCAAACATGCATCTCCAAAATCGTATCCATAAACACAGTGTGAACATAACCTTAGAGTTAATAATTCCCATCTATAATGATGATGGAACCTCATTTACTCATGATATAATTGCCCTCTTGTCATAGTTACAGGCCTAGTTGTCGTAAAGAGATCATGCACAATATCTCTATACTGTTCTTTCATATATTTGTACACGGTAATCGTTTAAATTACAATTTGAAAAACATGTTTTTTCCCCATATTCTGACTTCTCTGCACTACTCTAGGGGGGCAAAGCTCTCCACAGCTCTGCACAAATATTCAAATATTCCTACTCTTTGCCAACCCACATTTGCTCTTTGCCTAGCTAATGAGCTTAACGTCTTAAAAATCTTTAAGTCTTACACTTCCTAATTGCATTCAAGCACACCTGCCCGCAAGATTTCCCCTATACTACACGCATTCTGTGGAAACACTGCCCAGTCCATTAGACTTGCTCCAAACATTCACAGGTTTAGGTGTGTCAGATTGTCTCAAGACAATAGTCCATAACATGTACACAACCTGACCTGGTTTTAGATATACCAGGGCACAATGTCCGAAAACTGGCATCGCCGCGGCAGTTTTTAGGCGCATTTAATCAATGTAAAGTGCGCCTGAAAGTAGGATACTCTCAAAAATCTGGCATCTGGTATATCTTGCATAGTAAACTTAATGTGTCTTTTTAGGGGCATTGCGCAAATCGCTGCGCTTTGTGTATCATTAATAGTGTATGTGTCACAGGTGGGCCTGCAACCCCCGTCCCCGGTCGCAGGCACACCCGCGGTCCCCGCACGAGCGGCACCGCCGCCCGCATGTCGGGCGGTGGGCACGCTCACCCTGCCGGCCGGGTCCCTGCCTACTTACCCGGCCGCGCTCCTGCTGCAGCTCCAATCTCCCGGTGCGTGTGTCCCCGCTACCTAGGGCGCGCCCCCCGACTCTGTGAGATTTAAAGGGCCAGTGCATCGGTAATTGGGTATTGACGGTCACTGCCCTTATTTAAGCCTGCCCCTTCCTGAGTCTTGCGCTGGATCTTTAGTGCCATTTAGCCTATAGAGAAAGCGTTCCTAGCCTGGTTCTGATTTACCATGTACCATACCATTTTCTTCCGTTCCTCGACCACGAATCTTGCCGCCTGCCCTGACCTTCTGCCTATCCACTACCACGAACCATAGCCGCCTGTCCCCGACTACTAGCCTGCCTGACGATTTTGTACCACGCTACACCTCGGCTGCCTCCGCATGCAAGTCACATCAGGGGTAGCGACCTGGTAGACTCCCGCTGCAGCAAGTCCATCCCGCTTTGCGGCGGGCTCTGGTGAAAAGCGGGACCTACTTAGATTCCGCTCCCTGGCGTGGCCTAAGCCATCGCTTGCGGCAGTCCAGATGATCCACTATCTCCGACCGTGACAGTAAGATCTGGCCATGGATCCCGCCAAGGTGCCTCTGCCGCCCGACGCTGACCTCACCACCATTGCGGCTCAGCAGTCGCAACAGATCGCTCAGCAAGCCAGCAACTCAGCCATCTCTCCGCCATGATGCAGCAGTTCCTGGCCGCTCAGCAGCAGCAACCCGCTCCCGTGGCTCCTGCTGCTCCTTCGGTTCCAGCTCCGACCGCTGGTCCACGGCTCTGTCTGTCTATGCCGTCCAAGCTCGATGGGGACTCCAAGGCATGCAGGGGCTTTATCACCCAATGCTCCCTGCATATCAAATTAATGGGCAACCAATTTCCTACTGAATGGTCAAAGGTGGCATTCGTGCTCAGCCTTCTCTCCGGGAAAGCCCTGGCCTGGGCTACCCCCCCCCTCTGGGACAGGGACGACCCGATCACGGCCAACCTTGCTACATTCCTCACCGAGTTCAGGAGTGTTTTTTTTGAGGAACCTGCCCGGGCTTCTTCTGCCGAGACCGCCTTGCTAAACCTGCGCCAAGGGGACTCATCTGTAGGCGATTATGCTGTACGTTTCCGCACTTTGGCTTCCGAGTTATCGTGAAATGAAGCGGCGTTGACTGCCACCTTCAAGAAGGGCCTAACCAGCGCATCAAGGATGCCCTGTCTGCCCGGGACCTCCCTTCTTCCTTGAGTGACGTTATCTTCCTGGCCACTTGGATTGACATCCGTTTCTCGGAACTCCAGGAGGAACTCCGGCAAGAACGAGAACATTCTAGACCCCGCCGTCTCCCTCGTCTGGCTCCAGTACTCCAAAGGCCGCCACAGTTGCCCTCTCCACCTGCTGCTGAGGAGGCCATGGAAGTGGATAGAGCCCACCTGTCTGCGCCGGAGCTAACCAGAAGACGAGAGGAGAATCTTTGTCTGTACTGTAGCAGTTCAGACCATTTCCGCAGATCCTGCAAACTGCGCCCTCAGCGTCCGGGAAACGGGCGCACCTAGGGTACGTGGGAGAGGCGTCCCTCGGTGAGAGCAAGGCCTCTCCTCGCCTGACCATGCCCGTGATCATCGGCACTGGGTCAGGTTCCCAGTTTCACGTTACTGATTTCCTGGACTCTTGGTCAACTGGAAATTTCTTGGACGCTGCCCTGGTGTCCCAACATAATTTCCCTGTGATCCGCCTGGAGAAACCCCTACTCATCTCCTCTGTCAGTGGAGAGGTTCTCAGGGATCCAATTCGGTTCCGCACTGAGCCTCTGGTCCTACAAGTAGGGGTTCTGCACAAGGAGAGACTTGCATTTTCCCTGCTACCCCGTTCTTCCTCGTCCATTCTCCTGGGTCTCCCGTGGCTGCAGCGCCATGCTCCCGTGCTCAACTGGCAGACGGGCGAATTCTTGAGTTGGGGTTCGGAGTGTCAGTCTCGCTCTTTGGTGGCACCTTGCCCGGTGCTTACCGTTTCTCCTGTGCCGTCTAAGCCTCTGGTGGGCTTTCCCGCACCATATCAAGATTTTTCAGACGTCTTCTCTGAGAAGCAAGCTGAGACAATGCCGCCCCATCGCCCATATGACTGTCCTATTGATCTTCTGCCTGGGACGTCTCCTCCATGGGGCAGGGTTTACCCACTGTCGGTACCTGAGACCTTGGCCATGTCTACCTATATCAAGGAGAATCTTCAGAAGGGGTTCATTCACAAGTCCTCCTCTCCAGCTGGGGCCTGGTTCTTTTTCGTGGCTAAGAAGGACGGTACCCTACGTCCTTGCATAGACTATTGAGGCCTCAACAAGATCACAGTAAAGAACCGCTATCCTCTGCCCCTGATCACGGAGCTTTTTGACCGGCTACGAGGTGCCAAGATTTTTACTAAACTGGACCTGCGAGGGGCTTATAACCTCATACGGATACGTGAGGGCGATGAATAGAATACCGCCTTCAACACTCGCGACGGGCACTTCGAGTACCTGGCCATGCCCTTCGGACTCTGCAATGTCCCGGCTGTCTTCCAACGTATTCCTCCCGGCAAGACATACGTTCGCCCAGCTCTTCGGAAGAAGATACTGTCATGGGGTCATTGCTCCCGTATGGCGGGGCACCCAGTAGTGCAGAGGTCCTGCTCCCTCATCTCTCGATTTTACTGGTAGCCGGGTCTAGTCCAGGATGTTCGTGAGTTTGTGGAGTCCTGCGCTTCCTGTGTCCGGAACAAGTCCCCTCGTCTCAAGCTGGCCGATACCCAGCTGTCCTTGGACCCAAGTGGCCATGGATTTTATCATGGATCTCCCTCCTTCCTCTGGTAACACCGTGATCTGGGTGGTTACAGACCGGTTTTCAAAAATGTCTCACTTTATTCCTCTGCCGGGTCTACCCTCAGCCCCTTGCCTGGCCAGTCTATTTTTTCTACATATTTTCCGGCTGCATGGGCTTCCTCGGCACATAGTGTCGGACCGGGGTGTCCAATTTGTCTCCAAATTCTGGCGTTCCCTCAGCAACCAACTAAAAGTGAAACTGGACTTTTTTTCGGCCTACCACCCCCAGTCTAATGGGCAGGTAGAGAGAGTTAACCAGACTCTAGGCTGTCCCGCGCCACTTTGTCTCTGCGCGCCAGGAGGATTGGTCTAGTTTGTTGCCCTGCGCTGAGTTTTCCTATAACTCCTTGGACTCAGAGTCTGCTGGAGCTGCTTCTTTCTTTATTGTCTATGGGCGACATCCCCGCACACCCCTCCCCCTTTCTGTGCCCTCTGAGGTCCCTGCCGTGGAGGAGCTGGTCCAGGACCTGACAGCTATCTGGAAGCAGACGCACAATTCCCTACTCCAGGCTTCCGCCCGCACCAAGGCACAAGCTGACAAAAAGCAAAGACCCCCCCGGTCGTCTCTCCTGGTGACAAGGTGTGGTTGTCGGCTAAATATATCCGTTTCAAGGTTCCCAGCAATAAGCTGGGTCCCCGGTTCCTGGGTCCGTTCGAGGTGCTTAAGTGCATTAATCCAGTGGCATACAAGCTCCGCCTTTCTCCCACTATGCGGGTCACGAACTCCTTCCATGTCTCTCTTCTAAAAGCGGTCATCCTAAATCGCTTTTCTCGGATGCTGCTCCCCTTACTCCTGAGGCCGATGCCACCAATGTCTTTATGGTAAAGGAGATTCTAGATATGAAGACGGTCAGAGGGAAGCGTTTTTTTCTCATTGACTGAAGGGGTTCGGGCCCGAAGAAAGGTCCTGGGAGCCAGAGGACAATATTCTGGATCGTAACATCATTCAGAAGTTCCTTCAGGCCAGAAAGAGGGGGGTCCGAAGGGGGGGGTACTGTCACGTGTGGGCCTGCGACCCCCGTCCCGGGTCGCAGGCACTTCCGTGGTCCCCGCATGAGCGGCACTGCTGCCCACATGTCAGGCGGTGGGCACGCTCACTCTGCAGGCTGGGTCCCCGCCTACTTACCCGGCCGCGCTCCTGCTGCAGCTCCAATCTCCCGGCGTGCGCGTACCCGCTCCCTAGGGCGTGCGTGTGCAGGCTCTGTGAAATTTAAAGGGCCAGTGTACCGGTAATTGGGTATTGCCAGTCACTGCCCTTATTTAAGCCTGCCGCTTCCTGAGTCTTGTGCCGGATCTTTAGGGCCTTTTAGCCTATAGAGAAAGCATTCCTAGCCTTGTTCTGATTTACCGTGTACCGTACCATTTGCTTCTGTTCCTCGATCACGAATCTTGCCGCCTGCCCTGACCTTCTGCCTGTCTACGACCACGAACCGTAGCCGCCTGTCCTGACCTCCTGCCTGTCCCCGACTACGAGCCTGCCTGACGATTTTGTACCACGCTACACCTCGGCTGCCTCCGCAAACAAGTCACGTCAGGGGTAGCGACCTGGTAGACTCCTGTCACAGCAAGGCCATCCCGCTTTGCGGCAGGCTCTAGTGAAAACCGGGACCTACTTAGATTCTGCTCCCTGGCATGGCTTATGCCATCGCTTGCGGCGGTCCAGAGGATCCACTATCTCTGACCGTGACAGTATGTAATGCGCCTATCGTATTCTCAATAGGTGCATTGCATTATGGAGACACACAGCGTATCATTACAATGTGTCGTGCCCGGCGACACCTAGTTTGGGTATATTACAGTTCATTTATGTTAAGAATATGGCATCAAAAGTGTTTTGCCTCAAAATAGACAGAGAAAGCGGAGCTTGCGTATTGGAACATGTCGCCCAAAATCTTCAACTAGCTCTGTTTTCTGCATCACTCTGTACTTTTTATTTGGGTTGGCTCATGTAGTGGTGGGGTGGCAGATTTAGGCACCATTATATAAATTTCCATTTCCAAGACAAAGGCTAAACAGTATGTGTATGCATGAAACAAGCCACTGCCTAGAGTCTTGCAGTGACTTACTATCCTCTTCCTATTAAAAACATATGTATACTTGGCCAGATCAGGATGAATAGGTGTTGATCAGCTAACAGTGATCTCAAAGCTGTGTTCTCACCATGCTGATTCACAGAGCCTATGCTTTGCAGCCAGCTTCAGACTTGGCCTTCCTGTTCAGGCTCTGGGTGGTTTTCCAATAGTAATTGGCATATTAGCTCTCCTATTCCTAGCTTAGCCTGTTAGAGCGGCATTGGTGGCAAAGGGTTCTAAACAGCAGTGCACAAGGCTACCAAACTCTTATCAGTAAAAAACATAAAAAAGCTTCTGTGCTGTTGATATACACAGCAGGGAGTGGCATCATGTCCAGCAAGCTTGATATAGCCCATTAAAGAAGGGAGAGGTGGTCAGTAACCTAGGAAAGCTTTTGTAAACAGGCAGGAGATAAGAACTGTTCTAGTACTGAAAGGTAGGAAAAATCAGAACAGAAATTTGTTTGGTAACAATCTTTATTTATCAGTTACTGTAGTGAAAATACCCATTTAAGTGTATGGTCACCATGATAGCAAGACCAGGAGATCCAGTTGGGTATACAACGGATTATGGAATTTGAGGAATACTTTCTCCAAACACTTTTACAGGTGGCTACAGGACAGAAAATAAAATGTGTTAGGCTTTGTTATGACATATTCATTAAAGATACTTAGTACATCACCATGGCATGATCTAATCATCGGGTCTTCTATTTACAGGCAACAGGCTCTACTGGCTGCAATCAGTGAAAAAGATGCCAACATCGCCTTGCTGGAACTATCAGCCTCAAAAAAGAAGAAAACCCAGGAAGAAGTGATTGCTCTCAAGAGAGAGAAGGACAGGCTAGTCCACCAGCTGAAACAGCAGGTATGTTACAAAACAAGTATGAAAGAAGAATATGTCTTACCACTATGGTGAAGGGTAAAGTAAACAGCTAGTTTCTTTAGCAAAGACCTTTTGTGGCTTATCCTCCTAGTGGAGGGTGTTAATGACTGTCATCTGGACAACTGTCAAGTCAGCAGTCTTCCCAAATGTTAGTGTAGCCTACTGAATCAAACTAAGAAACCATTTAAAGGCTTAGGACACCTTTGCGTATGACATCATGAGCTACCAATATTGATGTTTCTCATATTAGTCTGATTTTCTAGTATACTGAATGTTGGGTTTTCACTAGCTGTAAGCCATAATAATCAATATTAAAAGAAATAAAAACTTGAAATGTATTGCTCTATGTGTTTTGAGTCTATACAATATATGGGTTTATCTGTTTGACTCTAATTATGGACGTAATGATATAATAATATATGATATATTTTTTTAGATGCTAATATATGACTGCAGCCATTCACCCTGATGTTTTCTGTTGGAATCTAATTAAATCCTTGTTGAAATTAATTAACCCATTGGAAATAAGGATTGTCTGGTGTGGTTCATAGGTCATTGCTAGAATATCAAAAGATCAGAGGCGTCAGTCCTAATGGCTATGTACCAAACTCCCAATCCACCCCTTGTCTTCTCTGATGTTCTTTTTGCCCAACTTCTTCATCAGTCCCAGGTCATTATAATGCTTCATCTAGCCACGACTTGTCTCTGCCGAGTTGGCTGCCCTGGCATCTTCGGTTGCGTAATTTTTTATTATCCTTCCCACCTTTTCCACAAAAACTCCTTATCATGTCTCATAAATGGTATTAATCTGCTGCATTATCTAACACTGTACCTGCAGTGCTGACCAATTCCACTGGCTGTAATAAGTGCTACACAGTGCCCCCAACAATATTTGTGTTAAGCAGATATTGTCAAAAGGATCCATTTGAATCAGAAACACGTTAGAAGTTATGAACGCCATGTCTTTCACTGTCCTGTAACTGTACCTTGTTGGAATAAAGAATTTTGTGGATTACGCTACCCGCTGGAACATTTGTACCTTTTTGGACATATATTTGAATATTAAATAATAATCTCTACATAGGAAACCAGAAATAATAGTGTAACAATAATAGTGCCAGACAAAATAATACACAGCACCCCTGACCATAAGGGTGCTAAGCAGAATGCACCCCTAACCGTATTAGTGCCACAGTCTCACAATATGGCCCTCTATCAGTCATTTTTTCCACAGTGATTCCAAAATAATTGTACCAAATATGGTGCACATATATTGGCTTGTAGTGTTCCCCCAAAAGTAGGTGTGCAGATAGTGTTCCCAAAAATAAGTGTCTATTAAAATGCCTGACCGTTCTAGGCAGCGTTCCACCAACAACAATAATGCCCAAACTGTCACCAAAAAATGCTTGTGTCGATTATTGTGATTTTTACCCCCATTATTAATAGTGCCCACATAATGCCCCTCAGTATACAGAATACCCCCATAGTGCAAAGAAGCCAGAATTGAAAGTGGTAAGTGTTCCAAAATGTTTTACAGAATCACAGAGTAATTGTGTTCTGAAATAAAATGCCTAAACCTTAAGCATCAGGAAAAGAATATAAACTGAAATACACCCCAAACCTTGGTCTATAGGATTCTCCTGACCTGTGTCACGGATGAGTGGTGGATCTGCTGGTGGTATCACACCAAGAAGCGGAGTCTAAGGAGCCCCTCGGTAATCACCAGATCCCACAGCAATACAGGTCGGACTTTGCTTCGGGGGAACTCCCAGGTCGCGTCCCTTGATGTGGCCACTCACAGTGACAGCCGAAGTGCTAATGGAGTATAGAAGGAGCAGGCAGAGACGTTGTCGGATCACAGGCATAAGGTCAGGCAGACGACAGGCAGGGACATAACCAGGTCACAGGCAGAGAGGTCAGGGCAGGTGGCAGGCATATAATAGTCTGTAAACATTATCCAAAGGGTCAATATCAGGAAACACAATAAACAGAGTATAAGGAAAATGGTAGTTGTGGGACCAGAACAAAGTACCAGTGATTGGTGGTCAGCGGTGCACTGGCCCTTTAAATCTTAAAGCGCAGGCATGTCGCCCTAAGGGACGAGTAAACACGCACCAGCCACTAACAAAGATACAAAACAAAGCAGGAGTGTTGAGAGGTGAGTACTGGCCAGGATGAGGAGAGCAGACACAAGAACGCCCGCGGTCCAGAGTGGGAAGAGGTGAGTATCTGCCAGGAATGGGAAAGCAGACATGAGCGCAAACACAACTCAAAGCAGAGACCGTGACATGCATCATTACAGCCTGTAGTCTGAGCAGCCTGTGAGATGGTACAGACAGGCACAATGACGTCATCATGTCTGCCTACACTGGAAACCTGCACGCTGGTAAGCCCCAGAGAAGTGTTGCACCTCGGATTCAGGTCAAAGTCAATTAAAATGGTCCTGAATCGATTTTTGGCAATTTTCTCCAGAACAATGGACAGTAACCCTAACCCTAAATTGGGTTTAGGGTTTCTTTTACTGGGTTTGAATGATTAACTTACCTGTTCCCCAGTGTTTCCAGTCCAGCACTTCCATCTGACATAGGTAATTAATATGGTGTTAGACTGGTAGTGACGTCAGGCAAAAGTGGAGTTAGCATGGCAGTGTGAGACTAGAGGCACTGGGAACTAGGTAAGGTAACCCATTCAGACACATTTATAAACCTAACCCTAATTTAGGGTTAGTGTTACAGTTACAGCCAGGATTAGGGTTTGATTTAGGGATAGGGTGAGAGAAAAAAAAATCTGTGTTGTCTGTGACCAGAATTTTCTCACAAGTTCAGAAGGGGGCATCCTCTACATCTAGAGAAAATAAGGTTTCTACTTAAACATAGAAGGGGATTCTTAACTGTAAGAGCAGTGAGACTGTGGAACTCTCTGCTATGGGAACTTGTCATTACAAACTCACTAAATGAGTTCAAAGGGGGCCTATTTCTAAAGTACAATAATACAACAAGTTATAATGACTAAGATTTTGGAGAAGGGGCATTGATTCAGGGATTTATTCCAATTGTCAAATTGAAGTCCTGAAGGAATTTTCCTTAAAATGAGGACAATTGGCTTCTACCTCAGGGTTTTTTCCTTCCTGTGGATCAACACTGTAGGACAATAGACTGAACTGGATGGACATATGTCTTTATTCAGACCTATAAACTATGGAACTATGTAAAGTTTGGTCGAACTCGAGTCCAGCTGCGGGCAGTTTACCGGAAAGGTACTACTGTGGAAGCGGATGAAGACAAAAGTGGTGCTCGCCAGACATCTGGGCAAAAGATTCAGAATATGGATTATGGACTCCTAGTGCTAATTATGTTTCTAATGTATTTGGCCTTGAGCCAGTCATTATGCATTGGTTAATTTTTCAGGCAATATCTATGGAAAATCTATGGACCAAACATATACAGCCACCAGGATCACTAAGTGCAGATAACTGTGGAGACTACATGGTCTGTCTGTGACAGAAACTATTCATTTGCAGTAAAAAATTGTACTTGCAGTTTCCAGCAGCCGTGTAATTATGTTGTAGCAAGAGCCTATTGAGAACTTTCCATTACTATAAGTAATTCAGTCTCACCGGAGTTAACCCTCCAAACTATTGAATTTTGATGCATAATATGAACCTAATAAAAGTAACTAGACTTGTTTTATTATTTAACATCAAGTTCTGTCTCAGTTCATGTTTACTGCACATTAAGAACATTAGTTTGAGTGCAGGCTACTGACATACATGCAAGAGGCTACGTGTGGTAATACCTGGCAGCTCAGAACATCAGGGCTCATCTTACTTCAATATTTGTAATCCAATTATGTATATGGGATCCTAATATTTGTTGAATTTGTTCATGGACAAAGAATTTCTTGGTAAATGAGATTCTTAAAATGGCCTCATTAAAGATTGTTGTGGTCCATTTTTTGTACCTAATATATGCAGTATTAGAGCTCACACTGCCATAGATCACATCCAAATGAATTACATTTTTTCCATTAAAACATGTTGCAAATACATTTAAGTAGTTGTATTCACATTTCTGTTTTTTATGCATATGGTGTTTTTTATTATGCAACATGTCCCAATATATTCATATCGGTACCATTTTTAGCCTCTAGAAATCAATGGGTTCAATTTAAAGACACATTGCTCCACATTTACAAATGCATGTGCATTGGAATCATGGTGTAAACTGCACCACAGCGTGGCGCATAAGTGGTGCATCATATGGCAAGTAAATTTAGACAGATTAATCAGTGGAATGTGCAAAAAAGAATAATTGGATCCGCTGCCATCTCCATTTTTTTCTTCAGCACCAAATTGAGTATGAATTAAAGGGAAAGTGGATGTGGCTTCAGTCCTACATTCTGCGCCAAGATTGTAGAAATAGTCTGGTGCTGAATTTTGGTACAAAGTAGGCCAACTAACAGTTGGTTTAAAAAAGCTAGACAAGTCTAAAGGTGAGCCAAATTTATGAAACAGCATAAGCTACTTCAGTAAATCTGGCACATTTTTAGTCAGAATAGGAAATTTTTTTTTTTAGTTCACATATCCTCGGTTGTTTCATTTTTCACATCTGCATCTCAGCAAAAAATAGCTAATCCTTTAAGGGTATGTTCACACTGCGTTTTTCAGATCCATTTTTGGATCTGCTTTTCTTACCCAAAATGGACCCAAAAAACGCATCTAACAATGTGCAGTCTGATTTACATTAGTTTCAGTGTAAAACACGCATGGCCGTTCAAACGAGTGATCGCCGATGCGTGTTTACTTGCGTCTTTTCGATACGCTTTTCGGATCCGTTTAAAGAATTGTCATGTCAATTCTACTTGCGTTTTACGCAAGTGAAATCCCCATAGTACAGAATGGTTTGCGTTTTTGTAGCCTTAAAAACTGATCCAAAAACGCAACACACTTTTGGGTATGCATTGGGTACGTTTTGGATGCGCTTTTCGCATCCGAAAAACGCATTGGATTAAAATTTGAATGTCTGTGATTTGTACAAAAATGCACTGCAAAACGGATTTGAAAAATGCATCCAAAAATGCATGCAAAACGTATCCAAAAATAAATTTGAAGATGCGTTTTTGGATACATTTTTTGGATGCAGTTTGGATGCAGTTTTCAATGCGGTTTTCATGTGATGAAAAACGGATCCAAAAACGGATAAAAAAGGACAAATTTATAACAAAATACAGAACAAAACAGATACAACACAGAACAAAAAATTTGACCAATTCTAAAAATAACAATCCTAAAATATGTATCTGTATTTGATCCATATTTTCAAATGGCAGTGTAAATAAGGCCTTAGGCTAGATCCACACCTGCATTATTTATTCTGTTTTTTATGTTCTACCATAAGGACTGAAAGCATGACAAATGACAGCAACACATCTGTTACATGCTGGAAACCATTGTTGCCTGATGGACACTATTGACTACAATGAAGTCCATCATGCCTCCGTCATGGTGTCCATCATTTGAACGGAAAAAATATTGCTGCATGCTGTGCTATTTTTCACTTTTAATAGAATCTGTGTGAGGCTTTGAAAAACACAGATGTTAAACGCACCTCGCATAGAAGCATTGTCATGCTCTACCACATTAAGTGCAAAAGGGTCCATGACATTCTTGCTTATGATTCATCCGAAGTAAGCTTTAAAGAAATAATGTGAACAGTGAAACAATTGTTTCCAATAAATTGAAACTAGGTGCAGTAGTTAAAATATGTATCCGACATGGACGAAATGTGTTATATGCCAATTTGTTTTCTTGTAGATGTTGCTGACAATCCTGTAACAAGGAACTGGGCTGTCAATTTCTATTAAAGCCTATCTATCTATCTATCTATCTATCTATCCATCCATCTACCCATCCACCTATCGATCTAGAAAGCTACATTTATTTAAAAAATTGAGCATGAATTGATCTCTAGCCAATCAAATATGTAGCCAGATATTTGACCTGTAGAGTTAGCCATACCCAGAAAGGGAGGGTTATAGATCCGCCAAAGTCAGTGTCATTGACACCAGGGTCAGGGATGACGGGTAGGCAGAAGTAGGCAACCAACTAAGAAGTCTACCTTTGCCTGTCAGGAAGAGGTCACAAGTATGTTTGGAGCAGGCTCATAAGTTGAGCTTGCTCCTTATGTGGCAGGTGCTGGCTGTTACATTTGGCACCTGCCTTCAGCGTTTGGAACCCGGCCATCACATCTGCAGCATCTAGGCAATTATGCAGGTTGCGGATGCCTTCTGCAATGTCCTGTATGACTCCCCTGACACAATCTGAGGGTGCCAACTAGCAATCACGACAGCATGGAGTCTAATGAAGGTCCCCAGGCCTTCTATCTCACCGCCTCTATTACACCCGGCCAGTGAGCTGTAATTGTACGCTATTCTACAATACAATAGAATAAGTAATCGCAGTCCCTTACAATCGAGTAGCCTACTACAAGTAAAAAAAAAAAAAGTTTTAAAAATATTACAAAAATGAAAAGTTCAAAACACCCCTTTTCCCATTGTACAAATAAATAAAAGAAAAATTATAAAAAAAAATAAACATAACTGCTCTCACTGCATCCGTAAAAGTTCAGTCTAATAATATATAACCTTATTTATCCTGCACGGTGAAGACCATAAAAAAAGTTGCAAGTATCCAAAACTGGTGCCAGTGAAAACCATTCTTGTGTTTTTGTCTCATTCCACCTAGCATGGGAGGGTGCAGCCACAGACACCATGTATCGTCAGAGCCACACATTTGATTTGTTTCTGGCGGTGGTAGTGCGGGTAGGAAGTGAACAACATTTCCCCTATTTGCCTAGGGCACCAAAGTGCCTTGTCCCAGCCCTGCATGTCACTGTATATGGCTGTGCAAAGATTTAAAGGGGTGTTCTGAGAACTATTCATGCTCATTGGTCCGTCAGGGTATGAGTAGGAATAGAAGATAAACCTCATACTTACCTCCTGGACGGTCTCCTTCACTCCCGGCTGCTGGTTCGTTCATCCCAGCTGAAGCATGGAACGTCCATTGTTCATGTGACAGCTACAGCCAATCACAGGCCACAATGTTACCTACACGTGACCTCTCTGGCCTGTGATTGGCTGCAGCTGTCACGTGAACGACGGATGTTCCGTGCTTCAGCTGAGATGAACGCACTGGCAGCCGGGAGTGAAGAAGATCATCCGGGAGGTAAGTATGAGTCTTCTCTTCTATTTTTACTTATACCCTGATGGACCAACAAGCATGAATACATCTCGGAACACCCCTTTAAATATGGCAATTATCAGCTCATTAGGGTAACTTTTGGGTCCTGTGAGGAAAACACTGCTAGACAAGATGAAATGATTTGAAGTGAGGGTTACATAGCTATGGGCACAGAGTCCAGATTGGATGACATCAGGCCAGTACAAATGTCCTCAACACGGGGAGGGGAAATGTTTACTGATTTCCCAGCACTTAGTGTAGAGAGCAGATGTTCCCACCAGAGTTAAAAGACTGGGAATCCACGCCTAACTGTTGCAGCTTTCTTTACAGGTCTATATAGATAGGAAAGAACAACAAAGCCTGAACCTTCCCAACATATGTGATGCTGACTTCATCACAGACATAACCGCCAAGTACCTCGTTTACAGCCGTGATGCAAACACAGTCCAATTGCCTCAGGTCAGTCAGCTGTACATTGCATCTAGAGCCTAGAAAGCTTCTAGCTTATAAGCAGACCACCTTAGGGTGCTTTCACATGCATATGCGCTTTTGATGCATTTTTGGATGCGCATTTTGTGCAGAAATGTACAGCATTAATTGCTGCACCTTTCTGCACGAAAAACGCATCCAAAATGCACGCCAAAATTACAGTAATCCATAGTTCTCATAGAGAACTATGGATTAAGCCTCCTCTCCCCACTGGTACAATACGATTGTATTTTACGCACGGGGCGATAAGTAACATGTCAATTACTTGTGGCGAATACGTGCCGCGAGTAATGCATGTCAGTGGGAGTGCGGATCAGCACGACTCCCAAATCACTCGGCGTCATTGCAGCCATTTTGTACACGCCGCAATTCCGCTGTGTGAACAAGGGTATGTTTACACGGCTTATTTGGACACTGTTTTGGATGCGGTTTTCGGAGTTTTCCAGCAAAATTCCTCGAGTCTAATATCCACATCAGTCCAAATACAATTTTCTGTATTTCCAGACTACGGTATATCACCATTTCATAGTTAGTGAACTTATTTATAATTGCAGCTTAGTTTGCATCTGTATAATTAGCTGTTGAAGTACATATACCTGCGTTTTTCAGATGAGTTTTTTTCTGCAGAAAGGCAGAGCAATTAATTCTGTTTATTTCTGCACAAAAACACATCCAAAAAACGCACCAAACAAATGCACTGTATGAAAGCACCCTTAGATTTTCCATTTGCTGCTCACTATAAGGGCTTGTTCACACGGCTTATGTGGATGCTGTTTTGGACGCGGTTTTCAGAGCGTTTCCGCGCCCAAAACAGCATCCAAAACGCCCCCAGTTCATTTCATTGATTCCTATGTAAAACAGTGCTGTAGTTCACACACGACACGGTTTTTACGCGTTTCTTTGGAAGCTGTTTTGGGTGCTGAAAAGAAGTGTCATGTCAATTCTTGAAGCGTCTATTAGGCGCGTTTCTCGGTGTGTTTTTTGCCCTGGCTATTAATTAGTATGGGTGAAAACAGTGTTGAAAACGTCATCCAAAAGTTCGCAGAGAAACGGGTCTTAAACCTCTTCTGAAGAAGCTTGTTTCAGGCAAGGTTTTGATGCTCAGAAAAATTATTTGAAAACAGCATCAAAATCAGTCGTGTGAACATACCCTCAGTCTCAGCATTACCCAGCAGCTACAGTTTGGATAGTTTTCTAAACCAATAGTTCAGGATCTCTTGAAGAGCCACGTGCATCTAAGTCTTGTGTACCCCACCTCTGTAGAGCCTCCCCATCCTCTAGTGCTTGCAATATATTTTCCAGGGCTTTATTAATGCTAATTAATGCAGAATCCCTTCAGCTGCCATCCACATGTGAGATTGCCTGGCACGGTGTTGAACAATTGCCATGTGTCTGCTGCATCTTCTTGCATTTACTTAAATCAGCCAGCAGATGTCTCTGCTCTGAAAGATTTCCAGCAAAATTCCTCGAGTCTAATATCAACGTCAGTCCAAATACAATTTTCTGTATTTCCCGACTATCACCATCTCATAGTTAGTAAAATTTAATATAGCCGTGTCAACATTTATAATTGCAGCTTAGTTTGCATCTGTATAATTTGCTGTTGTAGTACATATACTTGTTTTATATGCCTTTTGTGGAATATGATCTGGTATAGCATTGACGTGTAATATTTCCCTATAAATTGGTTGATGTTTGTGCATGTAATCTTCTGGGTAAACTGGAATTGGCGATATTGGGGGCTTAAGCCCTATGCACATGATGCTTTAGGCCTCTTTGGGTCTACTACACTTTTATGAGTGTCACAAAGGTTGTGCCAGTGAGTAAATGTATGTGCTACATTTTTTGTTATAGTTCTACTGCTATATATGTCAAGATACTTCTTTCAAGGTATCTCAATGGATACCTGCGATGGAGAACCAAAGCATCATATGATAGTCTAACTCAGCGAGCAAGAAGTCTGTGGCTATATACTAAAAATCAGTACGTTTTCCTGTAGTGCTATGGAAACATTACATTCATAGATTCTCCGCAAATGGTTGTCAGTCAGTTTCCAAGACACGTGTCAATTTCAATGCCTGCGGACTGAATGTGTCATGTCATTTTATGTGGGCCACGAGAATTTAGACACAGCGAGCCGGAATGGACAAGGTCTGACTGCAGAAGGTCCAGCTCTCCACTTTCACTAGAGGACACAGCCAGTACTTGGCAGAGGCGGTGGCACCCACACAGGAAGTGGGCGCCATCTTGGATTTGGAGCTCTGACATGCCCTTCCACATTGCTCTGTTCAGCAACTCAAAGACGCAGCTCTAACAGCCCTACCCAGGCACCATTGCTTCTCTCCAGGGCCCTTCAATAGCCCTTAGAAGGAAACCATAATGCTGATGTGGCCCCTGGTGAAAATGAGTTGGACACCCCTGTTATAGGAGATAATTTGTTATGAGAAGATGCTGTTTTTATTTTCTCAGATTCACAGGAATTAAAAAAAATAAAAAAGGTAAAATACAACCGCCTGGAAAACAGCCTGTGAAGCCCTCACATTTACTCCTCAGTAGATGCTGCAAAAGAAATATTTCAGTTCAAGGTGCCCATTTAAATGAATTCTTTCAGTAGTAGATGGAAAAAGCAGACAGCCACATAGGGTGATGTTCTCCAGGAACAAGTATAGATAGACAAAAGGGAAGGTTCTCACCCAATGTTGTGTCACCACAAGCAAAGGGCTTCTCAAGTGATTCTCTTTAAAAGAAAACAATCACAGATGAAATAAAGTTCAAACAATTTACCCTCATTTGTTCTCTTCTTTACATACAGTGTCAAAGAAAGTTTAAAGTGCTTGTCCACCTCAATAAAAAGTTATTGCAATAGTCCCAGGCTCCAAGCAAAATTTTAAAAAGTTATATTCCTTTTCCTCCTGTCCTCAGTGCCACTGGTGTGTCTCTCCGGACTTTTGTTGACTCAGCAATTCTTCCAAACGGAGACATAGCCGAGCAGCCAGTCACGTGCCCCTAATCTACATTGCCATTTGGAATTGAACAGCTCCAAACAGTGATGTAAGTTAAGGGCACGTGACCACTGCAGCCAAGCAGCAGTGATGTCTCCAGCCAGAGGTGACACTGTGTCAACAAGTGAATATGTAGAGCCCTGCATATCACAAGGCATTATGGGAAACAAGCTGAGAAGCTCTAGTGCCCTCTGTTGGATGTAACAAATCCTCAATTTGCTTTGGATCAAAAGCAAATTAAGGATTTGTTACATCCAACAGAGGGCGCTAGAGCTTCTCAGCTCCTTTCCAATAATGCCTTGTGATCTGCAGTTGCTTCATGGAGTGCAAAAAGGCAATTTTGAATCTCCACACGCCTATATAGGCGCTCTCCCTAAGGGGACATCTTCCCTTTCTATGTAGAGCCCTGTAAAAGAGGAAACAGGACAGGCGCACCTCGCGTAACACTGTGAGAGTAGCAATGGGAAGGGTAATGAAAACTGCTCACCTTTTGTGATCGTACAGGATGGTACAACTCATGTAGATGGCATCAGAAGATAGGTAGCGTAAATGTCTCAGGGAATCCCCTGCCCTTCAACTGGTTTGCTGGGTATATAGTAACCTTCTTTCATCCAATTGAATTGGATGAGGTATATAATATGGGCCAATGATGTCACTCAAGCAGTAGGTATGCAAACCAAAATATAAGTAAAGTTTTTAGCTGACAAAATAGGAACCGGAAAAAGTCTCAAATAAATTGTGTCCGTTTTAATTTCAGCAAGTAACAGTCATTAAAAGACATAAAATATAAAGCATCAAATAAATAAGAACAAAGTTATTATGTTTTTTGCACGGGCACATGCCGCGCTTCCTCAGGGAAATGGTAAACTTTGTTCATTGCAACTGAGGAAGCGTGGCATGTGCCTGTGCGAAACACATAGCAACTTTGTTCTTATTTCTTTATATTTTGAGTCTTTGTCTCTGTTAATTTCTGAAATTAAAGGGAACCATCACATAGATCATGCCCCCCTTCCTGAGGGCAGCACAAGCTAGTGTCAGACCTGCTGTTCCCAGCACTGTGCCACTTTTTCTGTAAGATGCAGCAGTTTTAGAGCATTTACCCCTTAAATCTTATTCATGAGCAGGTGTTAGCTCCACCCACCAAAGGCTAGCTCCTCCCACTGACAGTTATTCACATGTTTCTACTTATTCAAAGTAATAGGTTTGTCAGTTGAGGTGGGCGGGGCTAGTCTCAAGTGGGCGGGGTTTTAAAAAAACTGGCTCTTTGAATGACTCTTTTCTGGCTGAAAACTGCAGATTTGAGGGGTAAATGCTCTAAAACTGCTGCTTCTTACAGAATAAGGGACACAGCGCTGGAAACAGCATGCCTAACACTACCTTGTTCTGTCCTCAGCCAGGGGGGGCAAAAACTATGTGACAGGTTCTCTTTAAAACTGATAATTTATTTGAGACGTTTCCGGGTTCCTATTTCGTCAGCTTCAGCTAAAAACTTTACTTATATTTCGGTTTGCATACCTGCTGATTGAGCGCCAACATAGGTCCATATTATATACCTCATCCGGTTCATTTGGATAAAGGAAGTGTGTCAACAGCTGGAATCAGGAGAGGGAGAAGGTGGCTATAACTTTTTTTTATTTTACTTGGAGCCTTTGTAAATAACTTTTTACTGAGGTGGACAACACTTCAGTAAAAAACCCTTTAAAGGGATTTCCTTACCATGCTGTTTTTCAGAGCCACTGCCAGCTTCAGACTTGCATTTCTTGGCCAGTCTGTGAGTGGCTGCTGGAGATGTGTTAATTGTAATGCATAAGGCTACAGAGCTCTAAAGGGTTAAAGCTTGTCAGTAAGTAATGTTAATGAGCACTGATTTTTCAAGAAAAAGAATGCAGGGAGTAAGTCATCATCCCAACCAATGACTCAGCCTATAAGAGTAGAGATGGAGATAAGAACTTCTTCTAACTCTGGAGAGAAACAAAATCAAAACAGCAATGTATTTGGTAATACTCTTTATTTACCTTTTCCTACATGTTTTCAGCTAATCAATGAAACAAGAGTACCCCTTTAGCTACTTGCTGACTACCTGATGACTATAAGCCCCGGTTCACATGGCTTATTCAAGCCGGAATTGAGAGCCGGATTGCGCTCGCAATTCCGGCTTGAATAAGGGGTAGGTGCGGGGCGGGGGCGCTGCCCGCCGGCCCATAGACTTGCATTATCCACGGCGCGTATTGCGCCTGGATAATGTGCATGTCAGTTTCTTCCCGCCTGGCGGCTTCGCCGAGCGGTTAGGAGCGACGGAATCCACTGTTCTCTATGAGAACTGTGGATTACCGTAATTACTGCGACGGATTGGCGCCGTACTGCAGCGCAAATCCGGTGCGCAGTATGTCACCAATCCGCAGCCAAATAAGCCGTGTGAACGGCCCCTAATCGTCCGGGTGGTGACAGTTTAGTTCTGCACAGATGTTCTGGAACGTCCATGCAGAGAGCACAGTTATACGCTACATGTACAGTTACGCGGGTGGAGAGTCAGCTGTCAGCCCGGCAGTCATGTGACCACTAAGACTCAGTGACTGCAAGAGCTGCAGGGTGTTAACAGACCCAGATCAGCTCTGCAGTCAGTACATGGGATCTTTTCCCCTGGATTTCCCCTTTAACTGGGGTAATATATCAGTCCCACTCACAATGGAAATCAGAAAAATAAAAAAAGGGGTAAAAATATACTCAAAGGTCTTTTTCTGACCTTTTGGGGAGCACAATATGTAAAACAAAATATTAAACACACACACAAAATAAAATTTTAAGACCATTAATACGAACAGCCCAAACCGCAACTTTTAGCCCCGCCCCCCCACTTCCCTAAAACATTATATCACCTATATATGAATGGTTGTAATGGAAAAGTGACACAATAGCACAACTTATTTTAACCACTTTTATTGGTTAAAAAAAATTAGAAAAAGAGCTTTTATTCTTATTATTTTCCCTCATATTTAAAAAAATTAAAATTACATAAAAAATGAAGCCTTAATTATCACAGAAAAAAGGCAAAAAAAAATAAAATAAAATAACCGAGTGCAAGAAAGCATTGTAGCGCTCAAACCTGCCTGTACTACAGAAAAGAAAAGTGTAGTCAAGAAGAGGAACCGATTAGGAATTAGTCACAGAACCCCTG
Source organism: Phyllomedusa bahiana (assembly GCA_025379985.1). Taxonomy (NCBI): domain Eukaryota; kingdom Metazoa; phylum Chordata; class Amphibia; order Anura; family Hylidae; genus Phyllomedusa; species Phyllomedusa bahiana. The sequence continues at coordinate 46,321 of JAODAL010002415.1, read as the reverse complement.
TGGAAAAAAAGTAATTTGTAAATTAAATATGTCCCATAAAATTTTCTGGGGGCTTTCTGCTGTTCTACATCTGTTGTTAGATGATGGGAAACTCAGTAGTGCTATCTCTTTCAATGCACAGGAAACACTTTTATGTTTAGGTAACAGCTCTGTCTGGAACCCAGGAAACCGATGAGGTTTATTTTTTTTTTCAGAAGGGCCTGTAAATTAAAGCCACACCCTACAGTGGGCGTGGACTTCGATGGGAAAGAACGAAAACAAATCACTGAGGTCTGTCATTTGCCATTCATGTCCATCGGTAAATGGATAGATTTACACCTCTGCAATGGAGGTTCCTCCGACGTGTGGTTCATGTGGTTCATATGAACGTAGCCTAAGATGTAGCCTAAGATCATAAGATCATAGTAAAGCTAAACACATACATGCAACATAGGAAAAGCACAAATTAGTACAATACTCATCACAAAGAGATGAATATTTAAAAAAATCTATTTATTTTTTGGTTTGCCAGGCAACCCCTTTAATGGTTTTGGACACTTCAATAGGTACAATTTACGTTATGGTTACAACTTGATGATGAGGCATGGAATCAGTCATTTTAATGCACACAAGGAGACACTTTTGCCTAAAGGGGTTTTTCAAAACTTTTAAAAAACCTCCCAACCATCCCCACTGTGCAAAAATAGAAAATTAGCCCATACTTACCTGTCCCATCATCACTGTTCCAGCTCTGCCAGAGCTCCAGTGTGTCGTTGCTCCCTTACTGATGATGTCATGTTCATGGATTACATAATGCTTCAGTCAATCACTGACCTTTGTGGTCACATGCTGTACATGCAAGCATGTGATTAATGAGCCCCCATCTGGTCCATCATCAGTGAGGGACCGGAGGGGTGAGGGTGGGAGACACTGGAGCTCAGGAAGTGCTGGGGTGGTATTGATAAGAGAATTAAGTATGGGTTAATTCTCTGTTTTAGCCCAGTGGGAGGGGTAGACAGGTTTTTAAAATTATTGGAAAACCTCTTACAACATTACAGATCTTTGCATGCAGGCTAAACCACATCTACATTTGGTGACCAATGATCGCACAATTATGTTGGAAATAAGATTTGCAAAATTGTGTAGCTATTGACCACAACTTGTGGCAATGATTTCATCTCCATGCAGTAACTACAGCATTGGATTTGGCCTAAATGTTGCACATAATAACTGTATCAAGTAAGCAGTTAATATAGAGTCCTTGGCTGCAGCTACTACATGTGGATGAATCCATGTCCATAAGAAGTGGCCAATGGATAAACAATTTTGCAGATAAAATGTAGAATTACCAGTAAAATTGTGCAATCATTAGTCACCAAATGTGGCCATGATTACATCCACAGTGCAGTTGCTGCAGCATAGAGCCGTACCTTTTAAAATTATGTAACTACCTCAGGTTCCTGTTTACTCCGCTGGAACCTCCTGGACTGTTACTTCACACAGGCTTCAACCACCAACTTTCAACCCAGAATCATCCTCCTTTTGTCTCAGACCCCATACTACAAATCTCAGACCCTTTCTCTCAAGTGTCCAAATGTTCATACTCAGACTCTGCTTTTGAGGTTCTCTTAATATCCCCGCCATGCTTTCACAGGTCCTATTCACACTACTTATTTTTCAAGGTTGAAACAGTTGAGTCTGGACTGCATACATACCAGAAACACTAGGCTCTACCTCTAGGTAACCAGGCAACTATAAGGGCATGTTCACACGGCGTTTTTGGACGAGGTTTTGGATGAGGTTTTCGGAGCGTTTCCTCACCCAAAACCTCGTCCAAACCACATCAAAACCTGCTTCTTCAGACGAGGTTTTTGACGAGGCTTTGATCAGGTTTTGGATCAGGTTTTCGATGAGGTTTTCACCCATACAAATGAATAGCCAGGACAAAAACCGCGGCGAAAACGCGCCAAAACCGCACCGAAAACCGCACCTAAACCACGCCTACACCGAGCTTCAAGAATTGACATGACACTTCTTTGAGCATGTTCACACGGCGTTTTCAGACGGGGTTTTGGACGTGGTGTTCGGAGCGTTTCCTCGCCCAAAACCTCGTCCAAACCACATCAAAACCTCGCCTGAAACACGCTTCTTCAGATGAGGTTTTTGATGAGGCTTTGATCAGGTTTTGATCTTGTTTTAGATCAGGTTTTGGGATCAGGTTTTGGACGAGGTTTTCACCCATAGAAATGAATAGCCAGGACAAAAACCGCAGCGAAAACCGCGCTGAAAATGCGCCAAAACCACACTGAAAACCGCACCTAAACCGCGCCTACAACGCGCTTCAAGAATTGACATGATAGTTCTTTTTCATTGCTTCCAAAGAAGCGTGTAAAACGTTTTCGTGTGTGAACTACAACGATGTTTTACATAGGAATCAATTAAATGAACTGGGGGCATTTTGGGAGCGTTTTGGACAAGGTTTTGGGTGAGGAAACGCTCCCAAAACCTCGTCCAAAAACGCTGTGCTAACATGGCCTAACTCCTCACAGAATGGGCTTATCTCACGGCTCTAACTTGACAAAATTATAACATCCTTTGTGTATGAGCTCAGCACTGGTCACCTCTCCTTGTCTACCTTCAGCCTGACAATAACTCCACAGTGATGCTCTGTACTGCTCTACTCAGGCTCTGCGTCATGCCCGCAGTCTCCAGAGCACTGTTACATTCACCTTTCTTCCACTTGTGCCATCATTGTCCAAGCCTGCAGTAGCTTCCAGTACACAACAATCCTTCCAAGTTGAACAAACTCTAAGCCTAACTATTTCACAGGCTAACAGGAGCTCTGCACCGTAAAGGAGCCATCTGTATTCTCTGCCATGCAAAACCTTCCTGCCCCACACCTTCCTCCCACTTAATCAGGACAGTACATCAACAAAACTGTAGGAAAATTCAGACGTTAACGCCACCAAGTTATAAAGATGAATGACATTTATTAGTTCAGTTTTTTTTATATACTCTAATCTCTCTTCAACTAGAATGAATTGATATTCTAGGCTCCATCACCTGCTCTCCATCAGCAGGACATGGGCACTTTTACAATAGACTGTGTCTTCTATTAGCATCTGTACAACAGAGTAAACTGAAGTCAATAGTTTATAGTAGAGAATATTATTTGCTGTGTTTTCCTAGTTTTGGAACACACTTGCCTGTTCTGGGAGCTATTCTGCAACTTGTCTGGTCAGATCCCACAGAAGAGTTTCTGTAGCACAGATTGCTGAAAAATGTTATACTGTCTATGAACGGTGTTAGAACAAGCATTGCATTGCAGCATGATGTGTATGGGGGGGCTTGGCCACAGATTGGACAGGGTCCTATTTCTGACCTCGATGCACTGCCTGAAGCACCGACAATAAGCAAGTAAGCATCAAAACTGGACCGTGGATCAATGGAAGAAGGTGGTATTTAAATGGCTCGGTGCATGTGCAAGAGATGGCACCCAGGTGCACTATAAGAGGCAGGTTGTGATGTTCTGGGAGATGCTCTTCTGGAAAACTTTTGGTCCTGACATCTATATGGATACTACATTGAAATGAACAACCTACCTAAACATTGTTTCACGTCAAGTACAGCAGTATTCCCTAATGACTTCTTTCAGCAGGGCAGTGCATCTGCCCAGACCAACAGTTGTTGAATAATGGTTTGAGGTTCATGGCTAAAATTTCAGTGTGTTGGCTTGGTCTCCAAATTCCCCAGATCTCAGTCCAATCTAGCATGGGATGTGCTGGAAGAACAAGTGCAATCCATGAAGGCCGCAACTCACAACTTAAAGGATCTGCCACTAGCATCTAATGTAGGTCTCAGTTACTACACCTCTAGTTGTTTTGTAGAGTCCATATCTTGAATGGTCACAGTTGTTATGATACCAACCAAGGTGACCTGAACCATATAGTGCCCAAATAAATCTCTGAATACCAAGACAACACGGTGCCCAAGTAAAACTTCTATAGAGTCTGTTTATCATTTCTTACAGTTAATGCATACCAATGCCATTCAGTATGCAAATAGCAGTGCTACAGTGTGCCCAAATAATACCACAATACAGTGCTCATAGAATACCAGTATTTACTGCTAAATAATGTCAGGACCCACAAAATATAATTGTACATGGCTGAAATAGTCCCTGTCATTGCTACTATTCACAGTTCCTCCTGCTTCAGCATCTGTTTTTGCAGATTTCTCGCTTGTAGGACAGGGGGTACTGCGTACTGTAGGGCAGTTTAAAAATACTTTTTTTTAAACTTAGAACAAAAGACTCAGCAGAGTATAATAGTTTTAGTACTACAGTAATAGTCCCAGCAAGGCTTTTCCAGACCTTGGCGACCATTTCAGCGTCTTGTCCTAGTTTTGTACCTAGTATCTTGGCCTAGTGGCTTGGAGCTCCCCTAGCACCTCCTGTACATTCCCAATATCCCCCCAGAATCAGTACTATTAGTGTTAGTGTCATACTAGCATTACCTGACCTTATGTTGGTGGGGCATTATGTAAACCAGCACATATAATGGCGTTCATATGTAAGGTGGTCTTATATTCATCTATTGTGTAGAGTGGAGCCTTAATAAAGACATCTCCATCATCTACAAATGCGTCAGAACATTTAAATACACAAAATTGTACGTTCAGTGGAAGATTTCACCTGCAATAGTTTAACTCGAATATTTGATTTGGATGAATGCTGTCTTCACGTTTCATAGTGTCTTCGAGTTTCGGGTGGTCAGTAATGTTTTTCTCTAATTCATATAAATCTTTCCTGTCGTTCTTTGCACTTCTCCATAGAATAACACAATTAATGAGACATCACTTAACCTTTTTCCCCCGCACGATCACATAACACACGTGAGAGCAACGCAAAGCCAATGCAAAGCCTCTTCACAGAATATGTGAGGATATGATCACATCTCATGTGTTAATAGCGCAGAATAGTGTGTCTGCCACACCTGAAAAAATATACAGAATAAATTGCTACAGTCTATGATTAATGCATCGCCTTCAGAAAATGAAGCACTTGAAAGAATTTGTACGGCAGCGTTCATGTTCAGACATGTAGGAAACGGTCTCATTTAAGAAAACCTCTATGCAGATTAATAATTCAGAATTTACAGACAAAGAAAACAGTGTTAAATGCATTGTGTCTGATGTATAGATAATCCCAGGGGGGGGTCACACTGTGGGTCACAGAGTCCTAATTTTGCATTTACAATAGTTGGTTTCAGAGACCTGGGGGGTATTTTTTTTAATAATTTTATTTAATGGATTTAAAGGGGAACTAACTCAAAATTAATATTTCTTATAATAAAGCTTAAATAAAAAAAACTGCTAATAGAGGTCACACTTATAAATGTAAAAGTTTCTTGAGGTTCGTACAACTTGAGATATGTGACCCGAAACAGTGATCATGAGAGCAGACATTTTATGGACTTCAATAATAATCCTATTGAAGAGCAGATGTTAACTGGATATGTTGCCCTATTTAAAGGCAGCATATTACAACTGCCATGCTGAACTCCTGGCATCATGCTGAACTCCTGGCATTATGAGCGTAGTGAAAGATTGGCCACTCAATTTATCCGAGTATCCTTCCTTTCATAGCTCGGACATGGGATCTCTCTCTCCCATATATACAATTGCAGCAATACCAATAGGTAATCCGGCTATATCTTAAAACATATATTTTTATTCTTTCCACCTTTTAAAAGCATACATCTGCCCGTATTTGGCGTTATGCAATATAACAAAATAGTAGTAGGATACTCAAGTTTTAAAGTTGCGGCGGATCGCCGTTCAGATGTAATGTCCACAGACCATCTCGGTCTTGATCCCAACAGGGTTTCCCAGGAGGTACGCCAGGAATCCGGGCTGAGCGCACGTCAATCTGCGACGTTTCGAGACACTATTGCCTCTTTCTCAAGCATGCTCACATCGATATGGGCGTCCCTTATAAAGGAACGACACATAAGATAAAAACAACAACAATAAAAACGAGAACAATCTCAAGGAAACATTTTAAAGAAACATTTTAAGGCTATAGTTTTCATTAATTCCTGGCATTATGACCATGCTGCATTATTTCATCTCTTCAATTAGCCAAGCAGCTAATTTTTTTATTTTTTTTGTCAAATTTTTATTGAAATTTAAAATTTTAACAAGCACATAAAGACAGAACAAACAAATGTGACAGGTGTCAAACAGCCTCAACTGAAAACAGAAACATAAAAGAAAATAACAGGCCATGTAGTATCAGTTATACAGATCTAACAGATCCTGTGAAATCTCACAAGCAAAGTACATGATTCTCCATTCATTAAATGTATGTACCATTCAAAGATGGGGGGGACAGAAGTTAACTCTCTAATGGAACAGGAAAGGTGTGGGTATGGATAGAATGTGTTATGTGGCATAATTTGAAGTTGCCCAAACCCACCATTTTTCTTCCTGCTTAGAGATTAGAAGTGGGGGGACTACAAGATTTATTTCGCTATGAAATTGGGTATTAACCCTATTCAGAACCTCCGTAAGGTTTGGGGTAAGTGTTGATTTCCAATGATAAGCTATAGTAAGTCTAGTGGCGATGAGAATGTGTTGGACAATTGTTTGATGAGAGTCACACATAGAAATGTCTAATAATGCGAGTTCTTGTGAGAGAATAAACTGTGGGCAGTATAAGTGCTGAATCAGTCGTTCAACTTCATTCCACAAGGTCTTAATGACGGAGCAGAGCCACCACATATGAGACAATGAACCGGCGACACTGCACTTTCTCCAACACATTTTGGAGGACCCTGGAAAAATATGTGCAGTACGAACTGGAGTAAGGTACCAACGGAGATGGATCTTCCTTGATAAAGCCGCATGGTTGATGCATTTGGAGTGTTTAGAAATTGAGGCTGCGGCTTTCCACCAATCCTCGATTGGGAAGGATTTAGACAGCTCTGCTTCCCATTTAACAATATAGTCAGGTTTAGTTTTGCAGTCAACTTCCATTATTATTGAGTAAGTTGGCAAAAGGCTTTTTATATGGTGATTGCTTCCCAAAGGGAATCGGTGGAATAGGGATTTAGGTAGCATAGGGACAAACAGCTAATTTTATTTTGTGCTGTTTTGGCCAATACACAGGCAGTCCCTGACTTACATCGTTCCGACTTGCACACGTCCCCTAGTTACAAACTGAGACTTATGGGACGGGGCTGACATTCAACACTAAGTCATGCCCCATGATAACCAAGTGCCAGCATGCCACAGCTGCACGTGAGATACAGAACGTTAGCTGAAATCTTCTAAAAAAAGGGCACAGACAGCAAAACTAATGTAAAAACTGTTCCCTGTACTATCCAAAACTAGAAAAAATTTGTTTTTGCTGGAGTTACATGTAACTATTAACAAATATACCTGTTCCGACTTACATACAAATTCAACTCAAGAACAAACCTACAGTCCCTATCTCGTTTGTAACCCGGGGACTGCCTGAATAGGCTATAAACCTATATCGGTAAAATGCTGTCCTTATATAGACAGATCCATCTGACAGACCTGCTTTCAAAAGGATTTGTCCTTCTTACAACTGATGGCATAAAGCAAGGATATCCCACCTTTTTTTAATCGATGGGAATTTAGTTTTTTCCTGTACAGCAGCAAACCATCCAAGTGATCCCCTCTAGGGTCGTCTTTACTCTTTAAATTCCCTCTTTTTCACTTGGTTAATAAACATGCATTAATAAAATTACTATATTGGCACAAGAAAGCATTTCTATGGTTTGTCATTGCATATTAAGCTACAATTGATATATTTAAAAATACTTTAAAAATGTTTTGCAGTTTGGACCTATATTCAGATAATTTTTTGCTAATTTGTAAATGTAAAACTATTGAGTATAGATGTACATGAAAATAAATATTTTCTCAATGAACCATTAGTGTCCCTCTTTGACAATCTAAAGAGTTGTGAGGTACGCAGCAATGCTTCCAGCCACTTACTATGCAGGGAATTACTGCATAGCCGTATTCATGTTTTGGAGCCATGATGCCCCTGACTATAAGGTACAACACCTGGCAGAGGAGCTGCTGAAGAGACATCTGTGTTAGAAGATACTTTTGAGTTAGGAAGGGATAGGTGGGAGTCCTGAAGGTTTGACCCAAGGATGGCTTTTATGGCATATACTAGTGACACGCTGAAAAGGTATATTATGGGAATGGGCCCTATTCTATATACTCATAACAGTACATGTTAACTGTCATGCAGGAGCGTCCTTAATAAACAGGGATCAGTAGTTCCCACTGCTGTCTCCAGCACTGCTTCAAGGTCATGTCTCCATTAAACTGGTTTGCCCAATGACTTCCCTGTTGGCCATCAAATTCCTATTTCACCTCCATCTACAGTTGCTGTTAATTGCACTTGACGCTGATTGTTGACTGCTCTAGGGACTGTGACTACAATGTAGTCTGCAGCAATTTATCCTTTTTTGGAGGGGTTAAGAGTGAACACCTGGGTCCACTTTAAATTTGCACCTTAGTATTGTGGGTGCCATACCACTCATGGAATAAAGGCTTCATTGGCAAGTTCACTGTGTGGGTCATAATAATTATGCGTATGTTAGCTTAATCACTTTATTATGGAGAATAAAAGGTTTTGCTTGAGAAAAAATAGGAAACCAATCATCCAGTAAAAATTGTTCTATTTCTAACACTATGGGCCACATGTATGAAACTGTTTAGGTCTAAAACTCACTCTGTTGCCCATAAAAAACCAATCAGAGCGCCCCTCTCATGTTTGCAGAGCACTATATGAAATGAAAGGGGCCCTTGGGCAACAAAGTTAATTTTAGACCTAGACAGTTTTCATACATGTGGCCCTATGTGAGGATCTTTGTTTTTTGATCAGTGGCTAATGTCTGTATGTAGAATTTTTTTTTAAAGCATCCAACAACAGAAATAAAAATAACATCAAAAATGTATTGAAAAATATTAAAAACCATGAAGCGTGTGGACAGACTCACGCGTTTCAGGCGACTTGAGCCCTTAGTCATTGTATGCTTAGTCATGGTTTTTAGAATTTTTGGGATTTTCATGGCCGTGTTCTGTCCTGTTTCTGTGCATCCTGGACTTGGTGAGCTGGATTTTGCTTTATAAATATTTGTATGTTGACCTAACCTTCATATCAGAAAACATATTTTCTTAGTGAACTCAGTGAATCTTTACAAAATATGGTTTTGTCGAGGGGGGTCATTAAAAAAGGCCTGAAGTCAATCCTTCGAGAATAAGGTTTAAAGCCTCTGTCATTTTCTTTCATTTGATAAAGTTCTAAGGAAAGAACTTGACCCTGTCAGCGGCCTTTAGATGTGTCGTCTTGCTGAACCGCTCCGTTGATTATGGGACGTGCCCTCTGGCTTTTTTCAGCCACCAACACTCACAATCCATACTCACTGTCCTTGTGGACTCTATTTGACAAACATGCATAGAAACATAGGCCTGAACATATAGGAAAGGGCGTCTTTGTCCGGCAGAGCTGTCCAGCTCATTCTCTATCAGTACTGATGAAAATGAACTTGGGTGATGATAAATAATTGGCTTTGCCCTGATGGCCCATTGGAAGCTGAGGAGGTTTGTCAAAGGATACAAAAATATGGCTGTGTTCTTTCAAAAACAGCATCACACCTGTCCAAAGGTTGTGTTTGGTGTTACAGCTCCACCTCTTTTATTTCAATGGTGCTGAACTGCTAGACACAACCTGTGGGCATTTATGTTGCTGATTTTGGAAGAAGGCAGCTATTTTTATGTAATCCTAAATAACTTTTTTAACCCAGCAGGTTTTGACTATAAGTTAGAACCTGTGAAAGGTCAATGTGACTGCTGCATCTAGGCAGTTATGCATGAACATGTGCCACCCTTCACCTCCCGATTGCTCTTCCCCTCCTCCCCTACAAAGTGATCCCATGGTTCTGACTGGTAGATAAAGAACCCAGGCTGGCGATTTTACTGTGCCTACTACACAGGGTTATAAACAACAGGGAAACCTACAAAAGCGTTAATGCTATGTACAATATATGAAAAAACTTTGAGGTTCTTAGTTCACACGTTTTGATCAAAATATGTTTAAGCCATCCGCCGACTATCAACGGGACCTCAGTATGGATGGTCCTATACTATTTCTACCTCTCACTTGGATCCAGTTCAGACCTCTCATTGAGTCATCAGACTTCTATAATCCAGAAAGAAAAAAGGCACCAGCTATATAAGCAGACCGCACTGATCTAGTAACCTGTGCAGATGGGCGGGGTGCAGAAAACCAAAAATGGAGGAATCCACTCCTCCCTGTATAAGTTAAAAGCAATACTTGCCAAATGCAACGTATAGTTCTGCACAAAAAAAATTTCTGAAAAAAAACACTGTGAACCCAGATGTACACTGACATGGCTGTGGTACATATACACACACTCCATTATCAGTAGTACACCATCAGCAAAAAGAGCTATAAACAACAGGGAAACCTACAAAAGGGTAAATGCTATCTACAATATATGAAAAAAAACTTTGAGGTTCTTAGTTCACTTGTTTTGATCAAAATATGTTTAAGCCATCCGCCGACTATCAACGGAACCTCAGTACGGATGGTCCTATACTATTCCTACCTCTCACTTGGGTCCAGTTCAGACTTTTTGCTGATGGTGTACTACTGATATTGGAGTGTGTGTATATGTACCACAGCCATGCCAGTGTACACCTGGGTTCACAGTGTTTTTCAGAAATGTTTTTTTTTGTGCAGAACTATACAACATTTGGCAAGTATTGCTTTTAACGTATATAGGGAGAAGTGAATGCCTCCATTTTTGGTTTTCTGCACCCCGCCCATTACTAGATCAGTGCGGTCTGCTTATATAGCTGGTGCCTTTTTTCTCTCTGGATTATAGAAGTCTGATGACTCAATGAGAGGTCTGAACTGGACCCAAGTGAGAGGTAGGAATAGTATAGGACCATCCGTACTGAGGTCCCGTGCATGGTGGATGGCTTAAACATATTTTGATCAAAACGTGTGAACTAAGAACCTCAAAGTTTTCTACTACACATGGTGTAACAGGAGATCTGTATTTAGGGTCACATATATGAATCCTGGGGCTGATAGGCCAGTTCTAAAGAGTGGTAAGGTAGTGTAGAATACACCAGAATGTATGACCCTGTTCTTCTGCAGGTCATACATACAGGCGCAATCTAGTGCCAATACGACAAGTCTGGCTCAAGCACAACCTGTATCCTGGTCTGGCTGTTCTAACTGTTCTGCGCCTAGGTTTGGCGTCAAACAATCATAAATGTGTCTACTTCCTTGAATGTGGTGCGATGCCCCCAGAATGCCCCAAATCTTTGGTGCACTAAAAATTGTCTTTGATGCATTACAAATCCCTGAGCTGCTTGAAGCGATTGAGCTTTGATTGAGCTTTAATGTGAGCTGCAGCATATCGGTTCAGCTCAAAAAGGGGAGCACGTTTTTAGATAGTGTGATTCACCTTGTGTGTTTTGAAAACTGTAACGCACATTGCGCTGTGTGTCTGCTCTTTTTATCCCTGAGGAACTTCGTTGGTGGAGCCCGGGAGATTTGAAAAACATGATGCATTACAAAGCGACTTATCACGCCAAAGTTTGGAGTGCACCTGTTCGTACATTGCTTTTGACAGAAAACTGCCACAACCCCGTTTATATATGTTGCCCTTAGTGTTGCAAAATTAGTATATAATTAATCACGCCCCTAAGTTGTTATGTATCATGTGGGGACAAAAAAATAAGAAAAAAGAGAGTTTAAAAAGTTTTAAAAATATTAAGGAATTTTGAAAAAAGGATTAAATAATTATAATCGCTACATCTGTAAACGTCTGATCTGATAAAATACAACTTTATTTACCCCACATGATGAACACTGTAATTAAATGGTCCCACTAAAAGATATCCCAAAAAAAACAAAGCTCTTAAATAGGTCCGAAGAATGTAACAAGGCTGCCATTGGGAATTTCATTGCCACAGACAGCCAATCTTGCAACATATCACATACCCTGAAACTTATTAGAACCCCCACTAAGCTCCATAAAATTATGTATGACTCTTGCTGAAAATGAATACAAGTGCAGTTTGATCTGGGCCCCTGTCAGCAGTACTACTAGCATAGCCCTGATGATGCCCTTGGACAGGAAAATAAAAAAGTTATTGGTTGCACAAAATGGAGGATCAAAGAAAATGTATTTCTTTTTTAAATGTTTCCTTAAAAGTATGAAAGAAACATAAATGTGTTGTCATCAGTACTGTACCGGCCAGCAGAATAGTCTTATCATGTCAATGATACTGCATGGTGAGCTCCATAAAAACCAAGCTCAAAAAACAATAACTTGTCCTGTAAAAAACAAGCTCTCATGTGACTATATTGACAGAAAAATAGGAGAGTGATGGCCCTGAAAAGGTTGGGAGAAAAATGAACAATTGAGTGCCAAAAATTGCTGCGGCAGAAAACGGCTCAAGGGGATGTATGAAATCAGAAAAAAAAACAACTTTTCTTATATAGAAATAGCATCACTCTAGGCCATGGGCTGTTCGATGTCTGCCATGCATGTAACTATAAATGTAGCAGCTGCTATGGTGCCCAGAGGTTGAAGAGGCCCTCGGAGGTGCAAGAACATTAGGCCTGATTTACCATAACTATCTAACAGTAAAACTGTCTGTGGAAAATCAGGGCTGAGCTTTCATTTTTCCAGAGCAATATAAGAAATGAAAGCTGAGCTCTGATTGGTTGCTCTGGGCAACATAGACAATTTTGCAATTACACAAATTTTGATTAGTGTTGATAAATAAGACCCATTGTATCTTTTGTAAGTGAATGGCTTTCTAGCACTGCTATGTAGATTTTTTGCTATATAGCAGTATTATTTATACCTTAAAGGGGTATTCCCATCCCATTTATTAGCTTTAAACATGTGCGGACGGTAAATAAATATTATTACCAAATTCATTGTTGTTCTGATTTTACTTAATTTCAGAGTTAGAGCAGTTCTTATCACCTTCTTGTCTACACAAGCTTCTTTAGTTACTGACCACCTCTCTCGGTTCTAGCAGTGGTCGGGCTGGTGACTATCACTCCCTGGTGTCTTATGAGCAGAACAGAGCCTCTCAGTCTCTGATCTTATCTTTCTACTGAGAAAAGCTTTAGACCTTAGGTTATGTTCACACGGTGTACTGGGGCGCGTTCTGTACCCGTCACAATACACCATGTGTATTGGAAGCACGTGCTGATCAGCGCGTACTTCCAAGGAAAGGGGGCCAGCTCCATTCACTTCTACTACAAGCAGCGGATAAGCACCATGAAGAAGGGACTTCTCTCCCCCGTACAATCGTATTGTGCGTCGGGGGAGACAAGGCCTAATTCATATTTCTCTATGAGAGCTATGAATTAAAGTAACTGTGGTGCGCATTTCGCCCGTATTAAAGCACAAATATGCGGCGAAATGCGAGCTGCAATTACACCGTGTGAACATACCCTTAGAGTAATTGAACTGGGAGAAGCCTTGTACCATCCTGTCAGCTCTGCAGAGCACATTTATGTTTAATTACATCACAAATAACAGTATCAATCAACAGCTACCAGTATGTCTTCTCTCTCATTAAAAGCTTCCTCTCATGACAAATACAGCTCTACAAGCTCACATTTACAGCTAAACATCCTGCTTGGACAGTGTCACGATTTTTAATAACCCCTCCACCTCCATTGTCCCTACACAGCATGCACAGCCAGGAACAGGAACTAGCAGAACCGAAATGTCACTCCTTACTGTATACCCGTCCACAGTCTGCACAAGAAGTGTGAGCCAGAAGAGACTGTGCAGAGTGAAAACAGCCAGATGGGACAACCATTTTAAATTATTGTGACTTATGTTGCTGGTTCACTTTCCTGTCATTAGGTGCTGAGGCCCATGTCATTTTGCCATATGGCCCTCTGAGCTATAGCTTTACCGACGTATTACCTGGTCTGGTGGCCTACAGTTTAGGAATTCTGTTTTTTAGTAATGGCTTCATATAGTTATTTGATATAGAAGAAGCTGACGGTCCCACTACATTTGAACTCTACTATTGGGGTGTCTGATGACAAACCTGCTGACTGTATCCATTATTAACTAGTGGAATAGTGAATGTGAGTCTGCACTATAGTATAGACTGTCAATTGATGTAAAGCTATGTGTTTTCAAAGTAGTGTAACTCCCCTTATTGCATATTCTGTGAAGGTTACAGTGGTCCCTCAACATACACTATTAATTGGTTCTAAGATGATTATTGTATGTTGAAACCATAGATCTACGGAAAAATGATAATTGGTTCTAAGTCCCCAAAATGTCACCCACTGTTGTGCAAAATGCATATGAATGATAATAAAGCAGATAATGAGTACAGATAAAGCAAGCCCTTATAACATCAGAAAGAGCAGCTGGAAGCTGGAAATTACTTTCAAGAGCTTCTTTGGATCATGTACTTTATATACAATGTACAAGAATAAAGAAAATGGGTGCCTCACCCGGTGCCCAAAGGAGCCGCTCATCCTGGCACAAGCAGCAGTACTGGACATGTAATACCACACTGTACTGTTGTTAAGCGCCACTAGACGGACAACCACTGTATGTACTTCACTAATACAGAGATATTACCAATAAAATGTTCATGATAATTGGCCGGATCAGTATCAGGGACAGTGTTTCTTGAAGCCACACTCAACATACAAGGTCCTGGGAACAACCATAGTCTTTGAAAATAGTGTATCCTAAAGCCATTGTAACTTGAGGGACCACGGCATTCAGGCAATATCCTATTTTCGAGCCGGGTTATTTTCTTTGCAATGAAAAAGGAATTGTACACTACATGGGTGTAATCCAAGAAAGCAAAATGGATTGGCACCAGAGAAAGTATGCATAAAATCCAGAGCAAATGTATTGAAAATCCATAATAAAAGCCACAAAAAAGCCACAAAGGCAACAACTGCAATCTGTAACCTCTCTCTCTCCACTGGGATCTTTCCATCTTCCTTTAAACACACTGTTATAACTCCTTTACTGAAAAAGCCCTCTCTGGACCCATCCTGCGCTGCCAACTGCTGACCAGTCTCTAACCTTCCCTTCATCTCTAAACTCCTGGAACACTTGGTCTACTCTCGCCTGATCCGCTATCTCTCTGCTAACTCTCTTCTCGATCCACTACAATCAGTTTTCCGCACCGTACACTCCACAGAAACTGCTCTAACTAAAGTCTCCAATGATCTCCTCACTGCTAAATCTCAGGGCAACTACTCATTGTTGCTTCTTCTGGATCTCTCTGCAGCTTTTGACACTGTTGATCACCACCTTCTCCTCAGCATGCTCAGCACCATTGGTCTCCAGGACACCGCTCTCGCTTGGTTCTCATCTTACCTTTCTTACCGCTCCTTCAGTGTCCCATTTGCAGTTTCTACCTCCTCTCCTCTTCCTCTTGCTGTCGGGGTTCCTCAGGGATCCGTTCTTGGTCCTCTCCTCTTCTCAATCTACACAGCCCCCATTGGACAAACCATCAGCAGATTTGGCTTCCAGTACCATCTCTATGCTGATGACACCCAATTATACACCTCCTCACGGGACATCACTCCCGCTCTGCTACAAAACACCAGTGACTGTCTAGCCGCTGTCTTTGACATCATGTTATCCCTGTATCTTAAACTAAATCTCACTAAAACTGAACTTCTAGTCATCTCGCCATCTACTAACCGACCTTACCCTGCCATTTCTGTCTCAGTGTGTGGCACTACCATAACTCCTAGGCAGCAGGCCCACTGTCTTGGGGTTATATTAGATTCTGATCTGTCTTTCACCCACTATATCCAATCCCTTGCCCGATCCTGTCACCATCACCTCAAGAACATCTCCAAAATCCGTCCTTTTCTCACTGTGGAAACAACTCAGACTCTCATTGTTGCACTTATTCATTCTTGTCTTGACTACTGTAACTCCTTGCTTATCGGTCTCCCTCTGTGCAAACTCTCACCTCTCCAATCTGTCCTGAATGCAGCAGCCAGGCTTGTCTTTCTTTCCAGCCGCTATACTGATGCCTCTACCTTGTGTCAGTCACTTCACTGATTGCCCATTCAGTATAGAATACAACATAAACTAATTACTTTCACCCATAAAGCTCTCCACAGCGCTGCTCCTCCCTAAATCTCCTCCCTCATCTCTGTCTACCAGCCTACCCGCTCTCTCCGCTCTGCTGATGATATCAAATTACATTCCTCAATCATCTGAACCTCCCATGCCCGTCTCCAAGACGTGCAGCACCAGTTCTCTGGAACAAGCTAACACGGGCGAACTCTCAGAACTCTCATAGCTTTAAAAGGGCCTTGAGAATACATCTTCTCACTCTGGCCTACCAGAATCCCTAATGGCTAACACCCCCATCCCCCCACTCCCTAGCGCGCTCATCTCATTTTCGGCACTTAACTGTATATAGATGAAACTTTTTTGGGTGGCAGGTCCATCCGAATTCTACATAAAACAACCCCATATTTATGTCACATGGCTGACCATTGTAAATCTAGCACTTCTTACCCTTCATCTCAGCCATACAACCTAATAGATTGTAAGCTCTTGCGAGCAGGGCCCTCACACCTTGTGTCTCATCTGTAAGTAGCTTTGCATTGTGCAACGTATGTCTTTTTGTCTGTACCTACACCCTCCAAATTGTAAAGTGCTGCGGAATATGTTAGCGCTATATAAATAAAGATTATTATTATTAGTATTATCAGAGGGGTGACCAGCTGATGCGTTTCGTGCCGGACGTGGCCCTTAGTCTTGGCATGGGCCCATGTAGCTGAATACATATAAAAGTTTATACACTATAGAATTTCTTTGTGTTAAAATAAGAAATATGAAAGCAGCACCATAGTTTATAATGATTCCTAATTAATAACGACACAATGATAAAGTCTGGTGTGTATTATCATTTGACTCCCTATCGAGATGACGTCAGACCTACAGGTCTCTAGTCATCTGCCTTTCATTTTTTGCATATTCATAAATAATTAGACCTCTGGGATTAGTATAAACTTGCTGTACTCTACAGATGGTCATGACTTCATGTAATAGTAAACTGCAAGCTATACATACATGTTACACGGAGACTGTGATAAATGTGTGCTGTTATAATTTAACATTAACACTTTGCTCCTGTTATAACGTATTCCTGGTGACAAATGGAGAGAGTGGGATGTTTTTTGTTGGTTTTGTGTCAGCCTAAAATGTATTCCTTACCCTTGTTTTTCATGTTATAATTGTTCTCTACATGCATCATACAAAGTAATTAGTTCATGTGTTTCCAATTGACTCGCTGCTTTGTAAAACTCTCCAAAGGACTTGAGATATTGGGCACTGGCTTTGTATCCTCAGTGGGAATAACAACACACATTAGCACAGAGTATTTTCATTTGGCTACATGGCCTGTTATATTAGCACTACACCATGTTTCTTATTACAGAGCATTGCCATGTGTGCTATGTGATCTCATTGAAGAGTTATCTTTGTATACGGTACAGCCCTTAGATTGCTGAAGTCTAGCAACTCATACTGAGTGTTTCCTCCTAATTATATCACTGTAATGTAACTAGAGAGAGTCTGGAAAGAAGCACTCCGCAGGATTAAAGAAAGGTCAATAAACCTAAGAAACAGGTACACTCTACAGTAAAAATGTTTGGGGAACTATAAATACCCTGGGGATGTATGTAAAAATATGTGTAAGCAAAATCTCCTAAGGCAGTTTTAAATGGAAACTTTGTAACAATTGTTCTTTTGCCATGTTTTTCAGCCTCTTGCCAAACTGCAAGATTTTTATAGAAATGTGCAAAAATTGGCAATAGCCGGCACCAGAACTCCCATTGAAATCAATGGGAGAGTCCCAACTACCTTTCTGTTCAGAACATAGAGGTTTCGGAGCTCATTCTCAAAATAGGTGCGAGCCCCAGGTGGCACCCATCTGATATTTATATTCTAGTGATATGCCATCAATGTTTTAAGTGGGACAACCCCACCCCAGTCAGTGGTAATCAGATCCCTGGATCAATGACCCTTCTCCAGAATCTTAGGCACTGTTAGGCCATGTTCACACGGCTTGAATAAGGGGCGGGGGCGCGGCCCGCCGGCCCCAGCCCCCCGGAATTGTTTTAAGGACCCTGCGAACGCCCCTCCCCGTTTTCTATGAAAAGGGGGATTACCGTAATTACGGCAACGGATTGTCGCCGTACTGCAGCGCAAATCCGGCGCGCAGTACGGCACCAATCCGCGCGGAAATAAGCCGTGTGAACGGCCCTTTACTCTGGACAACCCACAAAATATGTATAACACTCAAGAACACTCTAAAATATAAATTTTATTGGAAACCAATAATAATAATAATTGACTAGAATAAGGAGAATACCCTCAACAAACACACCCTACAAATACCCCTAAACCACCTAACCTGCCTGGCCAATATTTGGGATATTCACCCAAACACGGGCGCCCCCAACAGAAACCTAAACTACACTGCCCCTAAATAGCCCTAACAAGCTAAATACACCAACAATACAAAACATAACAAATAAAGGAAAAACTATTATACACTAAGTCTGTACATCAGAATACCCAACATCAAGGAACATATAAGCATGAGAAATCACACACAATGCAGAACTTGGAGCAATAAACAGAACCCAAAGAGACACGGAATGCAAAAGGTAACTCGCATCCCTTGTTAGGTACCAATATAGAGAGATGAGATAAACTGAAGGGTCCAAGATACCCAGAATACGGATCCCGTCCTCTGGATGCAGGGGCTAAATAAGATAGGCAGTCACCAGCACTGTTACTCTGTTCTAGAAATCAATGGTGGTCAGAGATCACAGACGATCTATGCGTATATGACATAAAAAGATCATTTCAAATGGATTTTTCTAGTATAGAATATAGAGAGAGATAATTGGTTAGTTAAGCAGAAGACCTAGCTAGGCTAGATATAACATCTTCTTCAAATAACACTTATAGACGTGAAGCTTAGGTAGCCTGGATAGTACTGATTACCTAGATAAAGTGAATGCACCCTGCTAAAATAAGCATCTTAATCCCCAGTCTGCACTGTAAAGTTTTTGTTTAGCCTTTTGAATTAAACCTACAAGGAAGAGACATATCTTGGAAAATGTTATACTTGTACATTGTTTGGATTCGTTCCCAGTTTGGGCCCAAAAAATGCAGAATTTGAATTAGTTTGATGCTGTATTTAGAAATATGTTGCTGGCGAAGGCTACTCTAGGGTATCCAGGCGTGTAGAATTATGTGGCCTTATAGTCCAAAATGCTTTTACTAGTTAATCACCTACAATTTTTGTTTCAGGTTTTGTGCCCAGTACTTTCTGCCATGTAATTATTGGAACTAGAGGTCTAATTCCATTAACTGCATTGCTATAATTAATAGCTAACCTTTCTAATTGTGGTCAGCCATGACCAAAGACAACACGTTAACCTTCTAATCCTTGTCAATTTTCCCTGATGTCTTGTCACCTGTTTCCATTTGGTTTGCTGAGTGTCTACTTTAAGACTGATTGACCTCAAAATACACACCTCTCCTTTACCCCTTAACCCTGTAATTTGCTATTACATTAATGATGACAATTACGAAATGACACGTCTACAGACGCATATGGAGCTAAGGAGAGTGTCTCAATGACACATGCATCTATCAGTAACAGAGAAAAACAGGGTATTTGCTCATTGGCTCCTTCGGTTGAATGTTAGGATAAGATGAAAGCAAGAAAAAATACAAAAAATCTTGTAAAGGTAAAAGAAAACATTAATAAGGAGGCGGCGTCCGGGCTGTACAATTTTCCATAATACAGGCTACTTGTCTAGCTTTAAGGATTAAGGATTCTATAACTTCCGACCCTGTCTGTTTTCACAATAATTATTTTCTTTAACTGTCCCATATAATAAGTTATTTCCTGAAGTTGTAGAAGAAAATAGAGGAAAAACAAAACCATTGCCACAGTGATTAAAAAAAAAAAAAAAACCTTGAAAAGGCTTGTGCTGGAATGCCCAAGGGAAATGTTGTTCTAAGCTTTAATTACATTTTTTTCAGCCCATTTCTTTGTGTGAATGATCCCACGTTGCAGTGTATAATTATGCCATTTGGCGTGCTGAGCATGGGGACGAATGTTTTTTGCATGACTAGCCTATATGTTACTGTCTGTAGTTATTGCAAGTTGTTTCCTGTGTTTTGGAGACAGACCATTATCTCACACGACTTGAAAGCTTTACATGCGGTGACCACAAAAAATAAAGGTTTCTCATCAAAAGGCCTTGTCTGTCCTAGTGCAGCCCAAACTGGAAATATCTGGAAATGACATATGTGATAAAAGATCGTTGCTAATGATGGGACCTTGCATATATTAAACATTTTATCATTGGAATAAGAGGACATCTGCAAAGCACACCACTGTTACTATGCACTGCGGAGGGGGTGCTAAGTATGAACTATCCTCTTTTGCTATGTTATAGCACGTGAGCACTTAAAGGGGTGTCTCACTATATCGATTTAGCTTACCTCAGTCCTGTTTTCTTGGTTTCACTTTGAATTCAGGAGCGTGTTTACCGGCTTCCACTAGGCTGCAGTAGAAGTCAGGTCTGTAGCTATAGCAACCAGTGCTGGCAGCCTATCATGAGAGAGTAAACAGGTCTGTAGCTATAGCGACCTGAGGAGCTGATGCAGCTCATACAAGAGGGGATAACTAGGAATAGGTAGGACACAGAGTTTATAGTTACATAGGATATACCATAGATGTAAATGACAGGTAAGCAGAAATATGGGGCATTGAGGGCGAGGGAGGGGTGCATTTCTACTTAGTTATATTATGCTGATGCCTGTGATTAATGGAAAGGACATGGAAACCATTGCCCTGTTGTCAGCTTTATCCCTTCTCTCCTGCATTACTTTCTGGATTATTTGTGCGCTGTGACATTACTGTATTGCCCTGTACTGTGACATCATGTGTATTTTTCCTATACTGTGATGTTGTGGGGTATGTGCTGACTTTTCCTGTCTGCATTACTTATGTGCTTTGATATCATGATGTTTTTTCATTCTGTATGTGACTTGACTGTTTGTTTAATTCCTGTGCTTTATCGTCACTAAGTACTGAGACATTACTGAGCACATGTACAGAATCCCTGTGCTGTAAACAGTATTCCACTATTGTGATATCACTGTGTGCATTATTCTTGTACTATGTCATGATTTTGCACATTATTCCACTAGTATACCGGTATTGAGACATCACTGTGTGAATGATCCCAGCACTGTGACATTACTGAGTGAATGATCCCAGTACTATGATATCACTGTGTACACTATCCCAGCACTTAATATTACTGTGTGCATTATCCTTGTGCTCTAAAGGGGTTTTCTTGCTACAAAGATCATGTCTCAGATTATGGGGACAGTAAAGATAAGCACTTTTGTAATTGGTTTGCATTACCTAAATCACTTAGTATAGTAGATATGAGCTTTTCTGTGCATCTATTTTCTATTTCTGCTGCTGCTAGTTGGGACACGCCCATTTTCTGTGATTGGCTAGTCATGACATGCCCCCGGATGGATTCCACCCTGGACACGCCCCCTGCACTGTGATTGGCTGTCTGACATTTCATTCAGCCTGTTGGGATACACCCTCAGACAGGAAACACCCCGGACACGCCCCCTGCACTGTGATTGGCTGCCTGCACACTCTGTATTTACTCCCCTCTGAGCTGTTAAAACTGGAAGTAAAACCAGCTATGTGAGAGGGCTGCTGGCTGTATACTCATCTCCCAGCTCTAAGGTGAATGATCTGACTAATTACTGACTGTTTAACTCATAGCTCCCTTCATATACCACTGTCTTATGTCCTTTGTTCCCTCCATATAAGACAGTCACTCAGTCTCCTGCCTGATAACAGATGGGGAAGAGGGGGCAGTGTGCATTCCTCACATGTGTTTCATCAGTTCAGGCTGTGTGTATATAGCACAGCAAGGAGCTTGTGGAGCCTGAAGCTGAAGGCTCTGCAGGCACAAGAGAACACTGCAGGAGGCTGCAGATCTGTCCTGTCCAGACAACCTTGCCCTTCCCCTGCTTCACACAGAATGATGATGTCACAGCTCTTCAGTGAGGAGAGACTGCCTGCTGAGAGAAGAGACTCGCTGAATTAGCTGAAGAGCACGAACACTTCAAACGATAAAACCCCTTTAAGGAAACTAAATAAATAATACGCTTTTCATGTGTTAAATATGTTGCTTATGATGGTTACTGTATGATTGAATGGTGCCTCATTACAAGTACTATATTTACCGTACAGGCAAACTGATGAAGCACTTAAATGTTATATAAATAAGTATTAAACATTTACCTAACTACTAGGTATATTTAATTTTACCTGTCTAAAAAATTCTTCAATTTTAGCCGCTTCTGGAGTACTCAAGCGGCCTTCTTCTGTGTGTATTATGATCAGATGTAAATGCACTTTTAAAGTGCACTCCTTTCCTCGTATAAACATTGATAGAAACGAGAAATAATTAAGATAGATAGATAGATAGATAGATAGTTAGATAGAAAAAAAAAGAAAGGAGAAGCAGCACTGTATAAAGAGACTGAAATGGTTGCAGTTCCTTAAAGGGAACCTGTCAGGTGGTTTATGCTGAGAGCAGGATGTAATACAGGGGGGAAAAGCTGAACAGTAAAAGCTGAACAGAAAAGCTGCCAATAAGCGGGCACAAAGTATATTTAGGTATAGTGTCAAGTTGTTTTGGTATATAGAAAACAAATTCACTCTATACCTAAGAAACCTCCTGCATTTGTGTATTTATTCTCTATTGAAAAGATACAAGCTACTCTGTTGTAGTGTTTGTGCCGCGATCCAGGTGCACTTTTGGAGTGTAGTAGCCAGATTCTGATAATAGATATTGTCAAGCGGACATATGTGTTGTACCATAAGCTGTATAACCAGCTCAGGTGAGCAAAATAATTTTAATTGTTTGTCAATACCAGTGTGGAAATACTACACAAGGAGAGTGCGCTTTTTGTCCTCCCTTTCTTTCCTACTACGTTTTTCCAGCACAAGTTGAAATGTATATAACCCTATATATCACAGAACTCAGCTTCTCTCCTCTATCACATATTCCTATATATCACAGAGCCCAGCTCCTCTCCCTCTATCATATAACCCTATATATCACAGAGCTCAGCTCCTCTCCCTCTATCATATAATACTATATATCCCAGAGCTCATCTTCTTTCCTCTATCATATAATCCTATATATCACAGACCTCAGCTCCTCTCCCTCTATCATATAACCCTATATATCACAGAGCTCAGCTTCTCTCCTCTATCATATAACCCTATATATCACAGAGCTCAGCTTCTCTCCTCTGTCATATAACACTATATTTTTTCAGAGCCCAGCTCTTCTCCCTCTATCATATAGCCTTATATATCACAGAGCTCAGCTTCTCTCCTCTATCATATAACCCTATATATCACAGAGCCCAGCTCCTCTCCCTCTATCATATAACCCTCTATATCACAGAGCTCAGCTTCTCTCCTCTATCATATAACCCTATATATCACAGAGCTCAGCTCCTCTCCCTCTTCATATAACCCTAATATCACAGAGCTCGCTCCTCCTCCTATCATATAACCCTATATATCACAGAACTCAGCTTCTCTCCTCTATCATATAACCCTATATATCACAGAGCTCAGCTCCTCTCCCTCTATCATATAACCCTATATATCACAGAGCTCAGCTCCTCTCCCTGTATCTTAAATCACCTGACAGGTTCTGTTTTCCAAGATATTTTATAAAAGCCCTAAAACGAGAAGTTAATCGTTACTCACCTCTCCCTTCACTGCATTCCAGCTAGATCTCCAGTGTCCATCACTGGTCCCCAGCAGTGACATCATGTTCATCACTGACATGAATGTAAGCCAATCACTGGCTGGTTTACATACAACCTGCGACCGCTAAGTAAATGGCTGAGGGTATCATGAGTGATGATTGTGATGTCACGGATAAAGTCCTTCAGTCTCCCATGTATGGAACTTCACTTTTTATCATTTGCCCAGTTGGGGCACTGCCTTTTTTGTAGATGAATTGATGGAAAAGATTGTTTTATGAGAGATTTTTATTGTACTGAAGGTTTTTTTCTTTCTTGCATTATTATTAATCCCAGCCAAACCAAAGCATTATATGTCTAATTGTTTCTGCCTAGTTTAAATGATACGTCTTTTCTGGTGAACAGCAAATCCCAGCCAAACCACAGCATTATATGTCTAATTGTCTCGGCCTAGTTTAAATGGTACGTCTTTTCTGGTGAACAGCATATCCCAGCCAAACCACAGCATTATGGGCGACATTTATAAACGGGCTTTTCGCCTGTTTTTTGGCGTAACCTGCGCCTCCCGGCCCGAATCCCCCTGTCGGACACAGGGATGCGGTGATAGGCGCAGCGTTCGCCACTTTCAGCTGCGCCTCGCATGAAGGGACGGGCAATGGGCGCGGTATAGGCCTTCCGGGGCAGAGACGCGGCGTGCTCGAAAACTCCGAGGCATGTACGATTGCGAGTCGGCAAAGTGCGGCGCATTGCAGCGCTCGGCAGCTCCGACAGCTAGACCTAGTTTATTCTGGTCTAAATACTCCGGCGGAGGCGAAGTGAAGCGAGAATGGAACATGCGAGGAAACATAGAAGATCGTATCAGAAATCTCGGCGCTCAGCTCCGTGCAGCATGGAGTATGATTCCAAAAAATCGCCTTTATAAAGGCGGAAAACATTCTCAGAAAAGAGCTCAAACCTCAAAAATAAAAAATACATACAAAAAATCACTTTCCAAAAATCTAGACCGGCGCAATATCTAGAATTAGGATATTGGAAATTGCCGGGAAATACAGTAATTCAAATTCGGAAAGCTATTCTCATTGGTCGGCAGAAACCAGCCAATTAGAATAGAAGCGACAGAGAACCATTAAAACCTATGGAGAACTATTGACCAATCAGAATCAAAGGCGGGAAAGTTCAAAATACTGTAAAAATGCAGAAAAGAGCTGATTGGTTGAGCTAGCGGGGGCTTGGCTATCTCGCCAATAAGAATAGGATCGACCTGGACCCATTATAGCCTATGGAGACGTATGAACCAATCAAAATCAAAGGCGGGACAGTTCAAAATACAGTAAAAATGCAGAAAAAAGAGCTGATTGGTTGATCTAGCGGGGGCTTGGCTATCCCAGCCAATCAGAGCGCGAGCTACTTCTCCCATTGTAGTCTATGGAGAGATCGGCGCAATTAAATCTTGGCTCTCAGCGCTGTGCGGCATGGAGTATGATAAAAAAATCATTTTTATTAGGTGTAAAATATGATCTGAAAAAGAGCTGAAACCATCTATGAACATAAATCAATTAAATCCCGAACAACGTGTTTGTCGCCGAGAATTGCCGGGAAATACAGTAATTCAAATTCTGTAAGTGCTTCTCATTGGTCGGCAGAAGCCAGCCAATCAGAATAGGAGCGACAAAAACCCATTATATCCTATGGAGACATTTTGACCAATCTCCTCACTGCCCCCAATCTCCTCCCTCTCATGTCCTGACCTGGCTGTCAAATGTTACAATGAAACTCTCACAACCACCCTGCACATGTTGGCACCACTCGGACACCGCACCACCAGAGTCAGACGCCCGCAGCCTTGGCACACGTCTCAGACTCGCCATCTGCAGCTCTGTTCCCGGTGTGCTGAGCGACTGTGGAGAAACTCAAAGCTACCTGCAGACTTTCTCCACTACAAAATCATGCTCAGGACTTACCACACTGCCCTTCACTGCGGCAAACAAAAATATTTCACCTCCCTCATCTCAACACTACACAACAACCCAAAACGCCTCTTTGATACCTTCCACTCCCTCCTAAGGCCTAGAGCTCAGGCCCCAGTCACTGACCTCTGTGCTGAAGACCTGGCCACTCACTTCAAAGAGAAAATTGAAAATATCAGGCTAAAAAAATAACCGTCACCAAGTAATACCCATCCCATCCCCTCCCGCACGTCCTCTAGTCTGCTCTCAGCTCTTGAACCGACGACAGAGGAAGAAGTGTCCAGGCTTCTCCTGTCTGCTCGCCCCACCACCTGCTCTACTGACCCCATTCCATCCCACCTCGTCCAGTCTATTTCTCCAGCTGTCCTCTCTCACCTTACTGCTATCTGTAACCTCTCTCTCTCCACTGGGATCTTTCCATCTTCCTTCAAACACACCATCATAACCCCTTTACTAAAAAGCCCTCTCTGGACCCGTCCTGTGCTGCTAACTACCGACCAGTCTCTAACCTGCCCTTCATCTTTAAACTCCTAGAACGCTTGGTCTACTCTCGCCTAATCCGCTATCTCTCTACTAACTCTCTTCTTGACCCCCTGCAATCAGGTTTCCGCACACTACACTCCACAGAAACTGCCTTAGTTAAAGTCTCTAACAGCAAAATCTCAGGGTAACTACTCCTTGCTGCTTCTCTTGGATCTCTCTGCAGCATTTGACACGGTGGATCACCACCTTCTCCTCATCATGCTCAGCGCCATTGGCCTCCAGGACACCGCTCTCGCTTGGTTCTCATCTTACCTGTCTGATCGCTCCTTCAGTGTCTCATTTTCTGGTTCTATCTCCTCTCCTCTCCCTCTTGCTGTTGGAGTTCCTCAGGGATCAGTTCTAGGTCCTCTCCTATTTTCATTGTACACAGCCCCCATTGGACAAACCATCAGTAGATTTGGCTTCCAGTACCATCTCTATGCTGATGACACCCAATTATACACCTCCTCCCATGACATCACTCCAGCCCTGCTACAAAACACCAGTGACTGTCTGGCCGCTGTCTCTGACATCATGTCCTCTCTCCATCTTAAACTAAACCTCACTCAGACTGAACTTCTTGTCTTTCCGCCATCTACTAACCAACCCACCTGCTATTTCTGTTTCTAGTATGGTACCACCATTTCTTCTAGCAATAGGCCCGCTGTCTGGGGTTATATTAGATTCTGATCTGACCTTCTCCCCATATATCCAATCCCTTGCCCGCTCCTGTCACCTGCACCTCAAGAATATCTCCAGAATCCGTCCGTTTCTCACCTTAGAAACAACTCAAACTCTCAATGTACTGTGCCTTATTCTTTCTCGCCTTGAACTACTGTAACTCCTTGCTTATCGGTCTACCCTCTCTGCAAACTCTCCCCCTCTTCAATCTGTCCTGAATGCAGCGCCAGGCTCCTCTTTCTCTCCAGCCTCTATACTAATGCCTCACCCTGTGTCAGTCACTGCACTGGTTGCCCATTCGTACAGGATACAGTATAACTCAGCATTCTAACTCATAAAGCTCTCCACAGCGCTGCACCCCCCTACATCTCCTCCCTCGTCTCTGTCTACCACCCGGCCAGCTCTCTCCGCTCTGCTGCTGATATCAGGTTACACTCATCAATCATCCGAACCTCCCATGCCCGTCTCCAAGATTTCACATGTGCGGCACCACATCTCTGGAATATGCTACCCGCGGGCGATCAGGCACATTCACAACCCTCATAGTCTGAAGAGGGCCCTGAGAACACATCTTCTCGGTATGGCCTACCAAGATCCCTAACTGCTGTCACACACATCTGTCACTCCCTTCACTAGGCACTCACAGGCACTTAATCTGTATATAGATTACTGTCAGGGTGGCAGGTTCATCCATTTTTCATGTAAACCACCCCCTATTTATGAAACAAGGCCGGACCATTGTAAACTTGACACTTCTTACCGTATGTTTCACCCATACACCCTAATAGATTGTAAGCTCTCACGAGCAGGGCCCTCACACCTTGTGTCTCATTTGTAAGTACTTTTAATGTGTAATGTCTGTACGTTTACCCTTGAATTTGTAAAGTGCTGCGGAATATGTTGGCGCTATGTAAATAAAGATCATTATTATTATTATTATTACACCTCAAGGGTTCTTCTGTCAGGAGGGCTCTGAGAAAACTCTTGTGATAAGAACATTCAAAGTGTAATGATCATATAACATTAAATACAAATGCAGATAATACAGAACATGCCACGATGCTGCAGCCAGCATATATTGTTGAAAACTCACATGCAAGACAAGAAGATGCTTTATTGTAGACTCTTGGCATGTGGATTTTGTTGTGACTTCACTGACATCTTTCATGTGTGTTCAGAACCGTGTGGATTTTATTTACATCAAGTTAATTCTTGTTTTTAAGAGCATGAATAAATAGTACTGAAGACCAAGAAACAGATGTACAGTGGAGTCAGATACACACCCTACGTTCAGAACAGTCATCTATTGTGTGACGGCTTTTATTGAACTATTTTTCTACCAGTTTATATGCTTTTGTTATCCTTAGGAGAGCGTCTACCTCCTCTATTATCTTCGCTGGCCTATGTACATCATATAGAGTTCTAGTTAGACCCCTGTTGAGAATTTCCCACTTTTCTACATAGAGTTTCTCCTTGCTCGAATGCAGACTAAGGGCCAGATGTATTAAAGCTTTCTTACACTAGACAGTCATATGTCTCATGAGGTTAGTGTAGCATTCGTTAGTATGTTTGAAAGGGTCTCGCAGCACTTTATAAATGTGTCCTGTTGTGAGGCACATTTACGTGCACCAAAAAATGTCCTGAGACAAAGTTTGACTAGAGATGAGCGAGCAGTAAAATGTTCTAGTTCGATTAGAACCTCGAAATTTAGTGTGTTTGGTTCAAAGCTCTATTCGAACTAGAACTCGGACCCCATTAAAGTCAATGGGAGAAGATGTTCTGGTTAATTTTCATACCTATACAAGTGAGGAGAAGCTGTAATTAACATCCATAACAGTAAAATGGATACGTGGAACAACTTAGTGAAGAAAATTTGGCTGTAAGAGTCACAGAGAAAAAACTGAGAGGCTAAAATACTTAATTCCTTTCATTAGCTAACTGAAAAGATGAGGACAGCTTGCAAGAAGGTAGCTATAGGAGGTGCAGTGGTAGCAGCTGCTACGGGGCCCTGCATCCTGAGGGGGCCCAAAAGCCCCTTTGACACATAGGAGATTTGGAGACCGTGTGTTATACAATTACTGAACCCCAAAAACTGCAAAAACTGAGCTTTTGGGCACTGAGTATGACTTAGCAAATCCGAGCACTGTATAATATATATCCATGTATATGAGAGTTAGGCGTTATGTGAGCCTGCAAATGTCACCAAATAACAGCTTCTGGGTGTGGGAAAGATGCGGGACAGAAATACCAAATCCCTAACAATTGCTGTTTTATGGAGGGGAAAAATGCTTTCTAATAAGAGCAGTCTGTACAGTACACAGAGTGAGCTGAAAATGGCGTTCACAAGGCAATACAGTGAAATGTATATATAATGGTCATATGATTTTAGCAGCCAATGAGAGCCTGCACCTCAGTGATGATGTTTTTGACACTTCTCTGTGCTCTGCACTGATTGGATGGCTGCCAAAAGTGCAGAAAGCTGCTGAAAAGAAAACTGAAAATGGCGTGTCGAACTAGAACTTTACTCGAATGAACAGTAAAATGTTCGGTCCGGTTCAAGTTCTAAAAATTCGAGAAGTTCTACTAGAACCTAACTTTTGTAGAACGGTTCGATCAACACTAATTTTGACTCACCCTCGGCATGTTAAAAATGGCTTGGATTAATGCACTATTTTGCGACACATTCTGTCGAGAAGCATTCATAAATGTGTCTAATCTTCTCAATGTGGCGCGACATGCTGCCTAAGGATTGACGAAGACAAAGTGTCAAGGATGGTGAACTGTGCATCCGATTTTGGCGCAAACCTTTTACACTTATGTCGGACATGGACAAGGACATTCTTTGTGCCGGATAGCACGTCTAGCGTCGCCTGTTTCATACATCTGGCCCTAATTCTTTTTTTGATGTCTTTAATGAAAGCAGATCCTTCCATGTAAATCGTCTATTTGGAAAATATCCAAAGTTGTTATATTTACAACACTTCCAAGATACTTCCAATCAGTCTTATGATAGTAGTCTCCTGTTACCCTTTACTTTACATGATAATTTTGCATAGAGCAATGCCACTTTTTGAATTTAATGTTCCTGCACCTGCTTCAGCTGTAGAAAATTGTGGGGAATACCAAATATTTATTTCTGAAAGAGAAGGCCTATGAGGTCTGCCTCTAGTTTTGTTGCCACACAAACATGATGTCCATAAAGATGGGACAGATGAATGAGGTTGGCACAGAATCAAACCTTCTTTTCTCAAAAGCTCAGAGCAAGGTCAAGAATGTTTGACAGGGTAGGTGTTAGGCTGTGTCTACACAGCACTGGTTTCTGGTGAGATTTTCGGCAGATTCTAAATACTGAACCAGTGCTCCATAGACAGCAATACAAAATCCATACTGTAGTGTAGACGGTACGGACTTTCTCCTGTCGGCTTTCTAGGCCAATGTTTTTGGCACAAACCTGCACCAAAAACCGTGATACGGTGATGTTAAAATACTGATGGATTTTCAATGGTAATTTAACAGACATTGCCTTAGTCTGTAAAGTATTAGGAAGAATGTCAGGGCCTGCCTCTATAGCAGATCATTGCTGGTGAAAAAACTGTGACATTTTGAAACATGTAAACTTACTTATCCTGATGGCTATTTATGATGTGAAAAATAGTTTTGTTGCCTTGAGTTTTGTACTTGATTTCTTAAAGAGAACCTGTCACATAGATTATGCCCCCCTTGCTGAGGGCAGCACAGGCTAGTGACAGACATGCTGTTTCCAGTGCTGTGTCCCTTATTCTGTAAGATGCAGCAGTTTGAGAGTATTTAATGCTCATATTTTTCAGTTTGCAGCCAGAAAAGAGTTCGGCTTATTCATGAGCAGGTGTTAGCCCTGCCACACAATACTAGCCCCACCCACCTGACAGTTATTCACATATTTCTACGTATTTAAAGTAATAGGTTAATCAGTTATGAGGTGGGTGGGGCTAGCCTCCGGTGGGTGGATCATGTATTAAACAGA
The DNA here is from genome assembly GCA_025379985.1 of Phyllomedusa bahiana. Taxonomy (NCBI): domain Eukaryota; kingdom Metazoa; phylum Chordata; class Amphibia; order Anura; family Hylidae; genus Phyllomedusa; species Phyllomedusa bahiana. The sequence goes on along the minus strand of JAODAL010002415.1, from coordinate 15,188 downwards.
CTCTTTTCATGAATGAGCTGGACTCTTTTCTGGCTGAAAACTGCCAGTTTTGAGCATTAAATACTCTAAAACTACTGCACCTTACAGAATAAGGGACACAGTGCTGGAAACAGCATGTCTGACACTAGCTTGTGATGTCCTCAGCAAGGGGGGCATAACCTATGTGACAGGTTCCCTTTAAGTCTTATATCTGTTGGCAGTCTCATCAGTCACTTCTTCAACAAATTGACGTGATGTAGACAGGCAGTTGGAGCTTCATCCACCATTGAAGACTACAGAATACTTTTTAGTTATTCCAGATTATTATCCCTTCTAGATGAAGTATAGTTAATCAATGATTGTCATTGCTCATGGTGTACCTCCCATGTCATCCACCTTTCTAGCTTGACTTACAAAAAGTTGAATTTGTCTATGTTACATATATAGCCAAATTCACTTCAGATCTGGCTGTTAGATCCCTGTATAGATCTGAAATGCAGCTGATCAGTAGAAATGAGTGGAACAACATAGCTACAGCATAGCTACATTGTACATATGGTGAATGAAATAAAATATACATTATTCAAAGTTTTAAACTTTCGACATTCCCTTGTCTGCCATTTGGACCCAGTAATATGTGCTTCCTGCCATTTGGTAAAATCATGGAAAAAGAAGAGAACAAGATCACTGCAGTCATCCTAAAATGTTTTCCATCCTAATGGTATATATTTTTCGTCTGGGAAAGTCAATATAATTGTAACAACAGTATGTTTTAGGCTTATTGTGAAAAGCATTTTTCCTGTTTCCTGTTAAACAGAATCTGCCAGATGATTCATGCTACCCAACTGCGGACGGCATAAAATAGCCACCATTTTCCCCAACACGGTAATGTGGGTTTACACTGAAATGCCACCGTGTTGAGTGCATTGGCTCAGGCAAAAGAGTTCTATTTCGTGGCTTGTCCCCACCCAGCTCAGCTAAACTGACATGTCCCTATGTCCCAGAAGCTACTGATCAGACTACTCTGCTCAGGCCAGTGCGCTTCTCTCCATGCTCGATTCACTGTGTGTTTTCTCTGAAGGGCTGTAATGTTTCAGAGTAAAACATGTTACTGTGTTGAGAAAGCTGTTGGCTATTTCCTGTTCGAGCATCATGAAATGGCTGGCACCATTTAGGTTAAATGGTGTATTATTGGAAGCCTTAAATTGGTGTTCCCATTTCATGAAATTGACATGGGAAGGTAGGAAATCCTAAAATATGTAAATCATTAAATAGTTGTAATTAAAAGGAACTGCACCATTCACCTTCTCTAGTGGTATCCTCTTTTAATTGTTTACAGCTTGTCTTTAGGAGATCCAACCATCTCTGCTCTCTAGCACTGATGGGCAGGTTTTCGGGAATGCAAAGTTCCACACATGCGCATTCTCTCCTGACCTGGCAACCCTACTGATATCTGTCTCCCTAGTGTACAACTTGTTCATGGCACAAGCCCTGGACAAATTGAGAGCTATGTCACCATTCCAATCACTTCCACTACTTTTAGTTCGATGTCAACTTAGAATACAATTGTCAGTGCATGCCTTGATGTGTACTGGAGTGAAAATACAGATGTCGACCCTGCCTCTTTAATAATGCCAATCCCATCACAACCATAGATGGGATTCAGGGATCTTCTTTCTGCCGTCTATGAAGTAGTACTATTCCTACAGTCCTTGGAAATGTGCCTGAACTACACTCAGAACATTAAGAAACACCACATGCTGACAGTTTGGAAGACCAGAGGAAGCTCAACAAAACGGCCAGTGGGAAAACCCCTTTATTGTTGTTATTTTTTTTATTTTTTATTTTAAAGCAGTATTAAAGGGGTTTTATCTTTGGGTTTTGAAGCTTTCGTACACATGAGCTGATTATATCAGTTTCAGTTTCAAATCCAGGGGTGAGTCTCTCCTCTCAGTAGGCATGCCTTTCCTGCCAGGAGGCATGTCTTCCCTCACTAAAGAGTTGTGAAATCATCATTCTGTGTGTGCAGTGGAAGGGAGAGGACGTCAGCTTTGCAGACCTCCTGCATTCTTCTGGTTGCAGAGTTCTCATGCTTCTGGTTGCAAAGTACTCATGCTTCTGGTTGCAGAGTTCTCATACTCTGGTTGCAGAGTTCTCAGCTCCAGGCGGCACAAGCTCCTTGTAACCAGTACCTCTGTCTTGGTGTAATTTCTGTTATACACACAGCCTGAACTGATGAAGCAAGGGTGAGAAATGCTCTCTGCCCATCCCTCCCTCCCCCTCTGTTATCCGGTAGTAGGTAGAGCAGACTGTATAAGGCTGTTATATGGGGAAACCAGTGTATAAGACTGTGTTACATGAGGGGAGAGTGAATCTAGCAGTTACTCAGTACATACAACTATCACTGGAGAGCCATCACATGGAGAGGAGCTGAGACAGTCTTCATTACACACACAGCCATCTCAGGCAACTCGTTTGTCACAGCTCAGACGGGAGTAAACACAGAGTGTGCAGGCAGCCAATAACAGCGCAGGGGGCGTTTACCATCCGGGGGCGTATCCCAACAGGCTGAATGAAATGTCAGCCAGCCAATCACAGAAAAGGGGGCGTATCCCATCCAACTGCTGCAGAAATAGCTATAGATGCTCATATCTACTATACTAAGGGACTTAGGTAATGCAAACCAATTACAAAAGTGCTTATTTTTACTGTCCCCATCATTTGAGATATGATCTTTGTAGCGAGAAAACCCTTTTAAATCTATGACACTATACAAAAAGGTATAAAGCACATAACAACAGGCAAAAAACAAGTACAATAAACATGAACTAAATAAGTAACTGAGGCTGCGAGAGTATGCTCTCCATAAGGACATGGCATCCACACATTTTTTTTTTCTTGGGAGTATAGAATAGTTTTTTAATTCTTTCAAAAAAGAAAATTATCCAATCAGAAAGAGCCCTTGGGAAGTCTGTAGAGGTGGTAAAGGAAAGGGACAAGAAAGGCTTATTTTGTCTCTTTCTCTTGGCAAGTTAGCCTATTGTTTTTGCTTATTTAAACTGCGTTCACGAATGCTTTAGTCTTAACATCATCCAGATGACTGATCAAAGCACAAGTCCTTAATTCCACGTTGCTAAAATATTTTTAAAAAGACAGTTTAAATATTGGAATTTTACAACTACAGATTGCTGCTAAGCTGCTCACTCTATTACCAGTCAATCAAGAGTTTTTATTTCACTTTACTTGATCCACACTAAACCTCCTGAATATTAGGGTTATATTAATACCTGACGGTCTCCATGCAGTGTTGGTCGAGAATGTTTTTAATATATAAACCCTTTTTGATACTTCTTCGAAAAGATATAGTATAAGATAGGAACTGGATTATTGTGTTTCAGTTGCGAGTTCTCAAAGTGGCCAGCAATATGCTGGACATTTATCAAACTCTTTGGAATAGGGGGTGGGGGGTGGAAATATGTCTATTTTATAAAGGTTGTCGGTACACTTACCCATATGTACCAACTAGGGGTCCATCAAAGGAGTGTAAGAGTATGTTCAGAAAGAGCGCTAATTTCTGACATGTATTTATGCAGCAGAAATACATCACTGACTCTTCGATTTCTCCCATGCATATGACATAGATGTGTAGCTTGCGGTGCCATGGATCAGGGTAAGACTCTTTGTCATTCAATAGAGTTTGTCCAGGACTTTTTTATTTGTGTAATCTATGGCACCAAAAAATCTGTGAACTGGTTTTTTGTTGCATGCAGTGTCTGACTGAATTTTGCTAGGCCCACCAAAGGAAATTAACCTGAGGGCCAACTCTCTATTTATACAGGACATGACCATAGCCACTTTCATGTAGGGTTTAATAGGATATATGGTAATTGGTTCTATAGTCAGCTCCAAATGAGGCCGTCTTCTACACCTTTGAAATCCTGCATTATTAGATGCACATTATTGTGTCAGAGCTTGGGCCCATCGGAGAATCCTCTGGTACTCTAAAGGGCCAGTCCAACCCTGGTTACTTGGAAATGAGATTTCATAAATCCCATGGAGTGCATATTGTCATCAGATTTGCCATACATTTCAGTAATGAATCTGCAACTAAATCTGCTTCATATTGGACATGTGATGTGAACAGTACCATATAGTTTCAGCAAATAGGACCTATTTATTGTAAATACAATTTTCTAATATACAGTACTTTGTGCATTAAGATCTTTGCTTGCAGTCATTCACTGTAAACCCTCATTATTTACTTCCAGTGGATGAAAATCTGTCCTGGTCCTGTGATGGTCACACAGATATCCAGGACAAGACAGGAACTGTTCCTTATAGTATATCCTTATGATGTCCATTTACCTCGTAAATTGTACATATAGTAGGAGGATAAGATGTAAAACTATAGTCTCTGTGCCTATCAGCAAGTAGTATAGATTCATTTATTACTGTTGTTTAACGTTTAATACCCCAACAAAATATGGCAACTGAGGACAGCCCTCATTGTGTTATGGGTGTTCAGTAGGCAGTTGGAATTTGGTCCTAGTTGTCATTTATTACATGGAAATCCCTAAAGAAGCATTTATGCTATCTATCATATATGAAAAAACTTTGAGATTCTCGGTTCACATATTTTGATCAAAAGATGTTTAAGCTGCCCACGACTTTCAATATACACAAAATATAACGTATGGTTCTGCACAAAATACATTTCTGAAAAAACATATGCAAACCTGGGTACCACTGGCAGGGCTGCGGCACACATATATATATATACATGTACACACGCACTCCACTGCCAGCGGCACACTACTGCAAAAAGGGAAATACATTACGTGGAAATCCCTAAAGAAGCATTTATGCTATCTATCATACATGAAATAACTTTGAGATTCTCGGTTCACATATTTTGATAAAAAGATGTTTAAGCTGCCCACGACTTTCAACGTGATCTCAGATAGGGCAGTCCTATACTATCTTTACCTCTAAATAGAGCCAATTCCAGGCCTCTCACTGGGTCAACCGACCTCCATTATACAGAGAGAAAAAAATAAAAAAACACACCAAACCTGCAAGCTGCACTTCTTATGACAGCCTGTGAGAGTGGGCGGGTGCAGAGAACCAAAATGGAGGCACCCCTTCCTCCCCATATAGGTTAAAATCAATATACACCAAATATAACGTATGGTTCTGCACAAAAATGGTTGTGTAGAACCATACGTTATATTTGGTGTATATTGATTTTAACCTATATGGGGAGGAAGGGGTGCCTCCAGTTTGGTTTTCTGCACCCGCCCACTCTCACAAGCTGTCATAAGAAGTGCAGCTTGTAGGTGTGGTGTGTTTTTTTATTTTTTTCTCTGTATAATGGAGGTCGGTTGACCCAGTGAGAGGCCTGGAATTGGCTCTATTGAGAGGTAAAGATAGTATAGGACTGCCCGATCTGAGATCACGTTGAAAGTCGTGGGCAGCTTAAACATCTTTTGATCAAAATATGTGCACCGAGACTCTCACCTTTTTTGCATGTATGATAGTTGTCATGTATGGCACAGATCTAGCGCTGGGGGCCTGTGACTGCCTCCTCTCCAGCGAGAGAGTAATGGGAAAAGAACACAATGACACCATCTTCCATTTTTATAGAGTGTAACTAACAGATGGCACCTGCCAAGTATGATTTGAGCTCAGCTAATGATCCAGATCCATACCTTCCTGTGCCTTCTTCCTGACAGGCATAAGGTGGTGTACTAGATGGTCACCTCTCTCACCCTATGCATCATTCCAGCCCTGCTCGATCAACCCGCTACCGGGATGCCCTAGAAAAAGTACAGTAGATATACAAACAAACTCAGCTGTTACATCTACCAGTAAGAGTGTTAGCTTTTATCCCTCACAATAAGTATTGCGCTCCCCCTTTAGTCAGTATATTTTTTGAAATTTTAGTTACTTTCTCATTTGCAGATCTGAGGGGTTGAGAGAGTGGCTTCCTTCTGCTTGCTTTTTGCCACACATTAATGCATCATGCCCTGCGGTGCAAAACTCTGCTTTCATTTGGAAGTATAAATCAGGGAGACCCGTGTAATGAGAAGGTTTATGGATAACCCAAACTTTTTTTTTGGTTTAGTTATTTTTTTGGGAAAATTTTAAATTTTCCCAATTCCCCCCTTAAATAAAAAAAAAAAATTAAGATGTTTAAAACCCATATAAAGGGGGAATTTCCAGATGGGCCACGTTTGAAGGGTTCAGGAGCTGAAATCTTTGGTTTTAAAAAAATTTTTTGGGCCTTTGTAAAAACTTTAAACCCATTTGGGCTTGCAAAGGGGTTTCCATTTGCTATTACTTAAAAAAGGGGGGGAACTTACCATTCCCGGGAGGGGGGGTTTTATTTTGGTATTTCATTTACCTCCAAGAGTTCAGTTCCGTGTTGTGTTAATTTCCATTAATACGATTCATGAGTAATTGATTCGACTTGATCCCATCTACATTCTTGATGAACGATGAAGTTATGATTCCCATACTCTTGTTCATCAAAATTTCCTTGGCCGGGATTGACGGGAAAAATAAAATTATAGAAAGGGTTTTTTGACATTTAAAAAACTTTTTGTCCCTTTTTATTGATGAAAAATAGGGACTTTTATGTGAAAATTTAAAACCGGGTTTAAGAGATTAACCCCCCTTTTCATTTTCCACTTTGTGGTGGACGGGACCTCTTGTGAAAACCTGCCCCCTTTTGTGAAAAGACCTTTTAGGAAAGGGAAAAAAAGGGAAAAAAAATTAAATTCCATAAAGAAAGCGGTAACTTTCATAGCTCCATGTTACTGACGGGCTATTAAAGAGACATTGGGAGCTTCTTTACAACCAGCTACTGAAGAAACAAGGGGTGTTGGATTTTTCTTGGGCCCACAGTAGCCCAAATTATAGGTCTGTCCCTGCTTTTTCTTTTCGATGGATAAACATGGGTCACAAATATATTAATTTAAATGTCTACACCAACCAAAGACAACTGTTCTGAATGGACAGCAAAAATTCCCTTCTAAAAACCCATGACAAAAAAAAGGGGGCAGAAGATTTTACAAAAAAAAAAATTTTCCAAAAATATCTGCTTTTTTTAAAAACAGATTTTATCTTTGGGGAACCCCTGGGGGAAAGGGGTTTTAAAATTTTTTCCAGCAATACAAATGGGCTGAAAACCCTTCTTTATCGGCCAAAGGATCAGGGTTTTGATGATTTTTTTTAGAGATGGGGAATTTCTAAAAAATTCGACTCGGTCATTTTCGCCGAATTTTCCAACAAAAATAAATTTCGGTCCAAATTTATTTCGGCACAAAATCGCGTTAAAAAGAAGCTTTTTTCCAGGCTGCACGAGCCTGCGGGGTTTGCTTTTAGAACTTTTGTCCCAATGCTTAAAATGAAAGAGGGAGTTTGGGTTTGGGTTTTTTCTTTACCAATGTTGTTGTTTTTAGTATGACCGAAAATTTTAAATCCCGCCGCTCTTGAATGCTTCACTTTTAAATTCCCCTTTGGGGCAGTAAGAGGGCAAAAAGACCAAAAAATTTGAACCCGGGAAATGAAAGCCTGTTTAAAGTCATGCCAGCGAAAAGCGGGGAAAAAAACAAGTGAGAGCTCAGGTGGCAACATTAGTGACAGGTGTGGAGGGTGACGGGGGCAGCCACAGCAAATGAGGTCAGGCATTTGGCACAATGACATTTTGGAGGTGGCAAAAAAAGGGGGAGGACCCACGGAGTGGCACAAGGGACGGGAGAGCGGATTTTAAACCGGCGGCAGCAGTATGAGGTCCGGCAGTGGCACAATGACATTTGGGGCGGCAAAAAACAGTTTAGGGCCCCAGAGGGGGCACAATGATACTTTGTGGAGGTCACGACAGCAGCGCATAAAGATCAGGCAGTGGCCAAAAAGACATTCTGGGGTGGAAAAAAAGTTTTGGGCCCAACAGAGTGGCAAAATTTCACACAGTGGGGAAAGGTAAAGGGGCAGCAGTTTTGAGGTCGAAAGGGGGCACAAAAAAATTTTCTGGAGAGGGAAAAAAAACAGTATTAGGCCCGAGTGGCACAATACACAGTGTGGAGGTCAGGGGTGCGGCAGTATGAGATCGGGGCAGGGGCCCACAATGACTTTTCGGGGAGGGGGCCCAAAACGTATTAGGCCCCCAGGGTGGCACAATTTCACACAGGGGTGGAGGTCATGGGGCGCAGTATGGATAGGAGTGGCACAATGAAAATTTTTGGGGGGTTTGGGAAAACGGGTTTTTAGGCCAAAAAGAGTGGCACAATCACCCCAGGTGGGGGGTCAGGGACAGCGCAGATGAGATCGGGCGGGGCACGGGTGACATTCTGGAAGGGGGCCCAAAACATTTTAGGAAAAACAAAAGGGGGCAAAATTTTCACACAGTTTTGGAGGTCACGGCGGCACCAGTTTGAGGTCGGGCAGTGGCCCCAATGACATTCTGGAGGCGGAAAAAACGAAATTAGGCCACAGAGTGGCACAATCACACATTTGGTGGGGGGTACGGGGGGGCCAGCAGTATAAAGGTCAGGCAGTGGCACAAAAAAATTCGGGAAAGGGCGGAAAAACCATTTATTGGGCCAAAGAGGGGCCCAAAATTTCACACAGGGGTGGAAGGTTTCCCCGGCGGAGCAGAAATGAGATCAGGCAGTGGCACAAGGGACATTCGGGAGGGAAAAAACAGTTTTTGGGGGCCCAAACAGAGTGGCAAAAATTTGTTACGTGTGGGGGGTTACCCCAGCAGGCATGAGATCAGGGCAGGGGCACAATGACTTTTGGAGGCTGGCAAAACAGTTTTTAGGCCCCCCAGGGGGCCCAAAAATCACCCCAGTGGGAGGTCAGGGCCCAGAAAGGCAGCATGAAAATCGGGCAGTGGCCAAGGGACATTCTGGAGGTGGCAAAACAGTTTTTGGGCCCAAGAGTGGAAACCAATCACACAGTGTGGGGTAAAGACGGGCAGCGGGCTTAAAGATCAGGCAGTGGCCCCAATGATTTTCCCGGGGAGGTGGAAAAACCCAGGAGGAAGCCACGATGGCAAAAATAAATGAGAGGGGAAAGGTCAGGGCCCGGCCCAGCAGCTTTGAGGGGTCGGGGAAGTGGCCCCAATAAACACAGTTGTGGGGGGAAACGGCGGGAAAGTCCACAAGCAGCTTTGAGGTAGCCCAGTGGCACAATGGCACAGTGTGGATGTCCCCGGAAAAACGCAGAAGCAGCATGAGGTCTTGGGAGGGGGAAAATAAATGAGTTTTTGAGGTGGGTGGAATACCAGTCCCTGGTAAAGATGGTGGTAGGCGATGGGGGAAACTGTCAGAAGATTTTGGGGGTTTAAGGCGGGGGGGGCCCAGCATCAGAATAGTGGCTGGGCAGGTAGTTTTTTAAACCCAGACTGACCCCCAAAGGGGTTTGGGTGTGTGGATATCCGGGCCGACCCCAGCCTAAATTCATCTTAAACAAAGGTCAGTTTTTCCCAAACATTTCCCGTGGACAAGCGGGTTTTTTTGGGGTAACTATGGCCCCCCCCGCACGGGAAACCCGCTCTGATGCCACACGCCCGGGCCCAGGGGCGGGGCCCAAGCTTCTCCAAATGCAAAACCGGCAAGTTGCGGCCAACACCATTTTGGGGCCTGCCCGTAGTCCAGCGGACCCTTTAACTGGGGGGGGGCCCCCAGGTGCTGCCCCAAAGGGGCCACAACCTGTTGGTTCAGGGATGCTCCAGGTCCTGTGCTGCTGCTGTTGGGGGATGCCCTCCTTACAAAGGCGGGGGGAAGGGGGAAGTGCCCCATCAGTGACTCCAGATTTAGGTTACTAGGGGATGGAGCTGGTACTGCTCCTCCCCCCCCCACCTTCCCCCCGGGCAGCCCCGGCAGTAGTACGGGGGCGCTGGGGAAACCCCCCCGGGCCCGGCCCCTTGTAGAGGAGGACGATGCCACACATAGGCAGGGCCAAAAGGGTTTTACGGAGGTTTTCCCCTATAGAAATTTGAGTTTTTTCTTCCCTCTCAATAGCTGGGAAAAAAAAGGTTCCCTTTTTGGGAAACCGGGAAAGGGGAGGGTCCAATGGGTGGAGACCCGGGAAGTCATCCCTTTTGGGGGGAAATGTTGACTATTGGGGTTTGTCACTACCACGCAAAAAAAAGCATGCTGGGGGCCATCTGAACAAGTGACTCTAAAAGGGGCCCCCCTGCCCCCATTTCCACTTTTATACTGCCACGGTGCTGGGGGATCTTTGGGCCTCGTCTTCCTCATCTCCATTTTAACCTCTCCCCTGTTCCTGCCCCTTTCATTTTCTTGTTCACCCCGGGGTAAAAAATTATCATTTCACCCAAGACAAATGCTTCTGCCCCAAAATGTCCTCCCCTCCTCCCCCATTTCAGCCCCCAACCGGACTCATGTGGAAAAAGGGATGTAGTGCCAGGGTCCCCAGTCCCCTGCCGGGAAAATTTTTTTTTCAGCATCGGGCCAGGAAAATGAAGCAGGGAAAAAGACGTTTTTCACCCCGGGAGTCCGGGGGATGACAAATAAGGGTTTGCCTCTCGAAGGGCCCTTTAAAACAAACGGAGGTGGCCTTGAGTCCCCACGGCTGACATCAAAGTTACACGGGGGAGTCCCTTCTGTCTGCCGGGATAATAAAAAAACCCTTTAAAATGGTTTTCTCTGTTCATACAGCCCGGCCAACATGTGCAGGCTGGAATTCCAGCGGGGGGGAAAACATCCTTATAAAGAGTGTTTTGGGGGGAGGCCGTTCTGGGCCCCTGGGAAAATCGAAAGGAGGGTGTTCCTGGCTTTGTTCGAATGGTTTAAAATGCCATTTCACAGTTTTCCCGGCCATTTTCAGAATGTTTTGAAGATCGGGGGAAGACTTCAGGAACCTTTTCACAACCAAAATTGAAAACCCGCGCCCTGCCCGGGTGCATTGGGGCCATCCTCCCGGTTTCAGCGCGGACACCAAAGTTCCCCAATTGTCCGTACCATTGGTTTTTGATTTGCAGTTGGCGCGGAGAAAGAAAGCCACACATCGATTTCTTGCTGCATGCCGGGAGCAGTTCCTCCCCTTGTGTGACTTTTTGTTCCCCCCGAGGCAAGCCAAAGGGTAGGAAATGCGTGACACCGCTGTGCCCTACCCCATGAGGTATGATGGAGAGCATTGTGGAGGCTGGATGGGGTGGTGGTGGAAGGAGGAGGAGGCGGAAAATTTTTGGGGCAGGTGCCCGCGTTTGAAAACGTGGAAAGGGGAAAGCGGCGCCCCCTGTCCCCAAGGGGTTTTTGGGGGTGCTGGGCTTTGGGAAAAACCCCATTTCCAAACCCTGGGGCCCCTAAAGGGGCATGTAATGGCCCCTGGGGCCCTAGTTACGCTCCAGACGTCCACGCTGCCGTGCCCCCTTGGAAAAAAAACCGATAAGCTCAAGGGGGCTGACCCACCTTCGTTCTACAATTTTTTATGAAGTGGAAAGGGACTTTCCTTTTTGGAAAATAAAAATTTGGCTTTAAACTCTCCAAACTCAGTCGCACAAGCCATTAGTTTCTGAATGGGCAGAGTCCCCCATTTTTGGGAAAAGGGGGGGACTGCAATAACCAAAACTTGGGGCAGGAGACGGGGCGCTGCTGAAAACCCTTTGGAAGGTTTGGGCGCATAATTTTTGTCTCCTTGCAATTTGCCTCGGCCCCTGAAAAGAACTGCTGGCGCCATGAGTAGCCCAGGAGCAAAGGGGCATCTGGACCGGGGGTGATGATGCCCAAAAAGAAACAGCCCCCCTTCTGCGAGGTGGTGGAGCCCTTTAATGGGGTGCAAAAGGCCCCTGCGGTTGCCACTGGGCGCTGTGCTGCTGTGCTGTTGCTTTCCCGGGGGCAGGAAGGACCACCACATCTGAGCCCCCCGTTTCTCCCCGGCCCACCGGATGGTGAAAGCTTTGTGAAAGTGTTGAAAGGAGGCCCTTTTGGGGCCCCAAAAATTTGGGTCCCTTGGGGCCCCGTTCCCTTTTTGCCCACAGGGTTCTACAATACCCATATTCGCCTCCTCCCGGTGGGCTTTGCCCAAAAAAAAAAAAAAAAAAAAAAACTGCCACACCCCCCGAGTAAAAGGGAAATTTTTCCGCCAACGCTCCCACTGGTGACTACTGCCGCCGCCCCCCCTCGCTGGGGCCCCTGTTGCCGCTACTTTCTTGGACCTGCCCAAAACGGGTTTTTTACCCCCTGGGGCCCCTTGGCCCCGCCCCCACACTTTTTTTTGCTATCCTGCTGAATCAAAAAGGCCACACAACCCACCCTTTCTGGGGGGGCCCCTGCCTGACGCGCAAGCTGACGCCCCTCTTTTCCCAGATGGTGAAAACCCCTTTCTCCAAACCCCCCTCCCCAAATGCGGTCGGGCTAAATCATCATCTATTTGTGTTTCATCGTCCTGTTTCCTCATCCCCCGGTCTTGGTTTGCCCCAGGCTGGGCCCCCACAAAAATGAAACCCCCCATGCCCCTTCCCCACATCTATTTTCTTTGCCGCCTACTGCAAGAAGAAGCGATATTGGCCCCAAATTTTTTCGCTGCCAAGTAGTGCTGACTGCCCCCCCCTCCAAAATTTTTCATCCCCGCTTATAAATGGTTTCTGAGCCCCGACCACATAGTGATCCTTTTCTGAGGGAAAACCCGGGTGGGGGCCCCCAAGGCCCGGGGTGAGGAAAAGGTTTGGGGGGGCTGGGCCCCCCTTTCCCCCGGGGCCCTTTCCCAAATAATTTGGGGTTTTGGGTTTGAGGTTTCCCAAACCCACTTTTGGCTGGGGTTGGGCCAGATGTAATTTTGGGAAAGGGAAAAGGGGGGACCTAGTTAAACCCCAATCAAGAAACCCTTGGGGGGGCTGAAAACCACACACGGGCCCCCTAGAAGACAGGACAGTTTGGGGGCCTCACCCAGGGGCCCCCGCCCCCGGGGACGGGGCCCCCTTGCTGTGCTCCGACCTGGGTTTTGTTTAGGAATGTTTGTTTTCCCACTGCCAAATCTCCCCGGGCAGAGCCTTTCCAACCTTCTGTCTGGTCTTTCTGTTTTTTCTAAAAAAAATTTCAGGACACCGTTTGAGATTGATATCCCGTATATGATGAAATTTTAAAACCCCGTTTTTTACTCCAAAAAAAAACCCCCAAATTTAAAAAAGCTTGGGGAACCCTTTTGGGTATAAATTGCCCCTCCCAAAAAATTGGGGCCCGGAAAAATTTAAATTGTATTTTGTCGTTTAAAAAAAATGTGTGTTTTAACCCAAAGGGAAAAGCCCCCAAACAGGCTTAAAAACCCTTTGGACATGAATTAGGATAAGGAAAAAATTTTTTATTTTTTTTTGGCGTTGAAAAAGAAGGGTTTTTTTTTTGTAAACACCCAGAAAAAAAACGTTAATTAAAAAAACCCCCGGGGTGGGAAATTGCGGCAATGAAAGGGGCCGACAAAAATAGTAGCTTTGTTGGTGTTACAATTGCGTGTTTTTTAAAAACCCCACAAAAAGGGGAAAACAGTTGTTTAAATTTAAAAATTTTCTTTTGAAAATTTGGCTACAGGAAAAAAGTATATAAATTTTGGGGTTTAAAAAGATTTTTTGGGGTCAGCACAACCGCAAAACAAGCTTAATTAAACCCCCCTGGATGTAAAAAATTTGGCCCAAAAGAATTTTAGCCCGCAAAAATAGTAGCTTTGTAGCGGTTACCAAATTTTTGTTTTTTTTTTAAAGCCACCAAAAAAGAGATTTCGTTGTTAAATTAAACCCCCTTTTCTTGTGAATTTAGGCTACAGGAAAAATTTTTTTTATTTTGGGGTTGAAAAGGACGGTTTATTTTTGTCAAACACACCAAACAAAAAAACGCTTAAAAAAACCCCCGGATGTTTAAAATTTTGGGCCAAAAAATTGAGCCCCCCAAAAAAAAGTAGCTTTTAGGGGTGTTACAATTGAGTGTTTTTCGCCCCCACAACAAGAGATACAGTTGTAATTTAACCTTTGCTTTTGAAAATTTGGCTTAAAAGGAAAAATGCCATATTTTGGCGTTTTAAAAGATGGTTTTCTTGGGGGGCAAACACACCAGCCCAAAAAAACGCTTAATTAACCCCCGGATTTTAAAAATTTCGCAATAGAATTGAGCCAGGCCCCAAATGAAGTGGTATTTGTATTTTTAAAAAAAGCTGTTTTTTTTTAAATGAATTTCAAAAGGAAATTTGGTTTTTAGATCCCACTTGGATATTGAAAAGTACAAAGCCGCTTCAAATGGAAAGCCCCACCTGGAAATTTAGGTTTCCCAAAACCCAAAAAAAAAATTAGAAATTAGAACATTAAAAAGAACAGTCTCCCCCCCCCCGAGACAAAAGGTGAGACCCCCCCACAGAAACGCTATATAAAAATCAATTTTTCATTAAAAAATCAGCCCGGGTGGCAGCCCTTCCTGATCAGTACGTGAGAGGAGGATGAGCTCCCAGGTCCCCCCGCCCCGGAAATTATTTTAGTGCGTTGCCCTCACAGAATCCCCCGCGGATTCCCGATTGGCTTCATCTCCCGCACATGTCATGCAAAGGGTATGCCCTTTTTTCCCCCCCAGAGTGCTTTTCCCCAAAGTAGGGGCCCCTGTGCTCGCAGCCATTTTTCAATCAAAAGCAACTTCGTTCACCCGAAGTTTCCCCAAAAATTCGACTTTTTCCGAAAACCCAAGTTTTCCCCGAAATTCTTAAAAGGGAAAATTTCCCCTTGTTTGAATCCCCAAATTTGACCCATCCTTAAAATTTTTAAATTTTTTATTTCATTTATTGGGCAAAAAGTTTTGGGTATTTTTTTTTTTTATCCCCTTTTTTTTGGTTATTATATATCATCAGCTGGTGCTTTATCGATCATAGTTGTGATTGTATTTTTGTGGTTACTTTCACTTTTAAATTTTGGGATTTTTACTTTTGGGGCCCCATTTATTTCATGGAGTTGTATCATAGTCACTTTATGTATCGTAAATATAATGTGGTCTATGTACAGCCGCTGGGCTGGTTTTAAGTTTTTGTAATCATTTAATTCATAAAATCTTGTGATTTATTATTTTCTGCGTGTGTGCTTTTTAATTTGTTTGTTTGCTATCTTTTTGTGGTTTTTCAGACAGGTAATATTAATGTGACTCCTGGAAAAACCATAAGTTCACACTGATACATGTGGGTTATTTTCTGCCGCAACTCCAAAGAATTCCCAA